>JAOUQZ010044379.1:0-11628 GCA_028564935.1 Neosilurus hyrtlii | reverse complement strand
CTGTTTGCCTTGGGTGACCCTACCAGGGGCATAATGCCCCCGACAACATAGCTCCCAGGATCATTAGGACACGCAAAACCCTCCACCACGATAAGGTGGCGATTCGAGGAGGGGGGAAATGAGATTTAATCTCATAATTCATAGTCATATCTCTCATATTATAATATGATCATATAATCATATTCATAATTCATAATCAAATTTCAATAAAATAAGATTTAATTGAAAAAATTTTAAAGCTCGGCTCAGTGATTATGCTGTCTGCTCCAAGTGAGCATGACAAACTTGTGAACCTACATGTTTTTAAATCTGTTGGACATCTCACTGCATTGTCTTACTGAGACTATATGCCATCTATTCTTTTGTGGAATTAGTTGGGAGAGTTTACAGAGGCCGAGGACGCCCTGACTGAAGCTAATGCCTACAATAACCGGAACCCTGAGGTCTGGGGCTACCTGTCACTGATTTGTTTACAAGTGAGTAATAATTCCATTCTTGTAATAATTAGTCAGGGCTTATAAATCTACTGTACTTTAGACACTTCTTAGTGCACTTAAGGAGTCTCAGCTTAGTAAAAGAGAATTTGTATAGTTTAGCGAGCTGATGCAGTAAAGATCACACCATGAATTTCACTTTGATTTTTCTTCTCACAAATCAATGAGACATGATTTTAAAACAAGACACATTTGTTCCTAACTACACACAAACGTATAATAAACCAAACAACACAACACAAACAGACATGATGAAATTAATGATATAAGAAATTAAAATGCTGTGACCTGATAAGTTAATACCTGCCAATTACAACTTAAATTTGACATAGTAGTGGATAGTAAGTGACTATAAAGGTTTCTCATTCCAAGTTTTAATATATACATACACAGACACACAAGAAAAACTAAAATAATTAAACAATCTAAAAAGATTTGCATGCTTTATTTTTCCATTTTAAAGCATGATTACAAATTACTGTGATAAAGTCTGTGTCACTTTGATTCAAGCATTACCACACTAGATGTTTTTAAGCACCCAATTGCAAACCAATCAGATTTCACCATTCCCTTGTAGTGTATACTAATGCTGTTTATACCACAATGCAATGGCATGGTCAGTCAATATTTATTTGTTTGTTTACAGTTTGCTTAAGATTAATGAATGTGAATGCTCTTTCAGAATGGAAGGAAACTTGAAGCAGAGCAGTCATACAAGTATGCTGTAAAGGTTGGTCTTTAAACACCTAGTTTTACTAATTAAACACCTTTTTTATTTTAATATTTATAACTAAATACAAATCTATGCGCCATTTACATATAATGGTTTTTGACTCCACAGTTCCATGCATCAGGTTCACTGCTGCAGGAGATTACAGATTTGCAGACACATGTGGGATTTGGAAACCCAAGTTTTTTTTAATTGCACCTGCACACCTATAAAAAACATTTAAGCAGATCTGTTTATGTATTCTGTCTACTGTTAAAGTAGTAATAAAATGAAGCGTCATTACCTAGTCAATAGTTTTGTTTTTTTTTAATTAACATTATTATTACTTGGATTTCTCAAGATGTTCACTGGATTAGATGTTCATAGTTCACAGCCACAGGCCTCAAGCATTTTTCCAGTCATCAAGTCTGATCTCTTGGCCTTAATTTCAAGATCTGTTCGCATATTAAAATCCCACAAAATTTTGTAATAATTTTCAAGCTTTCCAGAATGTGGTCATACCAATTCTCATTTCTTTCAAATCCACATTTTCCTGACACATCACAGTAAATTGCCCTAGCAACACCGTCATGTCTCTTTCTGTCCCAATTTCGTGCATGCACTCACAATGTGGCTGATGGGCCTCATTGCTCTGTTTGCACACTATGCATTTGGTGTCCACCTGGGATTTGTCAATTTATGTCTTTTACGTAATTTGTACATACTGTTTGCCCTTGTGCAGCAACTAGTGCCATGTTTACTCATTTACTTGATCTTCAACCTGTCTCACAAATTGTTGTTATTATTATTATTATTATCCATCCATCATCCAGACGACTTATCCGTCAAGGTCACGGATAATTCACACATACATTTACACCTATAGGCAATTTTGAGTGACCACTTGCTAATTGTTCAAGTCTTGTGGACTGTGGCAGGAACATCCTTGTGTCAACTTAGGGAGTTTTTCCTTACAACCATCGCCCCAGGCTTGCTCATTAGGAAACCATAGGGTTCACAGAGAATTTTTTTAAAATCCTAACTTTAAATTCTTTACCAAATTTGTTTTTACTATAGAAAGTTGCTTTGTGTCAATGCCAATGGCAAAAAGCGTTATACAACCGAAACTGAATTGAATCGAATTGAAACCGGATGGCACAGAGACCTAGTGCACTGCAAGAAGGTCCTGGGTTCGAGTCCTGGGGTTTCTGTGTGGTGTTTCCTCCCACCATTCAAAGATGTACATTAGGTTAACTGGCTGTTACAAATCACCCGTAGGTGCGAATGTGAGTGTGACTGGTTGTGTGTTGGCCCTGTGTACACATCTAAGATGTTCAGGGTGTACCCTACCTTCGCTCAGTGCTGCCATCATTGTCTGAAACATGAAGCATTATTGAGCAGTATAGTAACACTGCAGTGTAAACATTTATAGAAACCAACAGATATATGGGTATACATGTCAGTAGCTTTCCCCTATTTGCTGTAAGCTCAGTGGTACATACCAGAAGGCCTTTCTGACACACAATCATGTCTGGTCTTGTGCTCTTGTTTATTTTCTCACCATAATCTGAAACAGTTGTGTAAAGAGTGTAAAGCAGTCTTTGCTGTGTATGTTAAAGGCTTTGCTGAGTTCAACTGAGTCAGATGTCTCACTTAATTTTTTCCTAACATTGTCTGTGTTCTGTGCTCGGATTAAAACCACACAGAGGTTGGGGGCTACAAGGAGCTCCTTGAATTTTTTTGTTCACCACATTTTTCTTCAAGCTATGTTTACCATACTGTTGTCTCTATTGCACATACAGTATTACACATCCACACACATTACTGAGACAAATATGCTTAATAAACATTAGCAAACATCTGTGTGAAGTCTGTAACTAAGCTACACATTATGTTGAGCATTACCCTTGGCATCTTTGTTAATGCTCTCCATTTATAGGCAGTCAGTCTGTATGATGTCAGAAAAATTTTAATTATTCTTTTAGTCCAGATAAAACTGGACTTTTAAATTACTTGTAAAAATGTTAGTCTGACTGAAATCATACTGAATCAACTTTCTATAAGTCAGACTATCAGAGCTGGGTAGCTTGATTCTTGTCAAGATTTTTATACCCATTCAATTGGACTGAAACTGGTGCCCTGTGCCGGTTACGCAGTTATGATTATTTTTAGCAGTTCTATACTTTTCCATGTTAAATAAAATTAGTTTTAAGTGATAAACTTACAACACTAAGTCCCTTGCTCCTGTTAACGATGATCCATATGGACCTAAATATACACTCAGAAATTGTGATGACTTTCCACTGTTGATAATGTAAACTCTTTTACTAAAATGATTTAGGACTAGAATTACCATTACAGTTATAAGATTGGGCCTGCTCATTGGGGATGTGTAAGGTTTGCAGAAGAAATTTTTACATTGTTTATCAATTTTTTTTTTACTATGTAAAGCTGTTTTGCGACAATGTCAGTTGTAAAAAGCATATAAATATACCATACATAACTATACATAAAAGTGAATAGAATTGAATAACTCATTAAGTAAAATAAGGCATGCCTGTGTTGGAATTCCACCACAAGCAATAAAATGAAATGGCCTGTCTACATACATATGCTAAATTAAGTAAAGGTTTAAGTGGTCTCTAATTTATTTATTTCTTTTTTCAGAGTGGTAGCTCAGGAGTTTGAATAAGCAGTAATACTGGTGTGTTCCTTTACATTTTCTCAGTTTGAAACTCCTGCAGGCTTCCCAGTAGAAAAGTGACAAATACTGTAGCATTCTAAAAATCATGTGGTGCTGTAATAAGGAAATCTTAGATTGCTGATGTTATACTATGCCAGATTAAGTAATAAGCATAATATTTTTGCTGATATTTTCCTGATATTCCTATTTTGCTGTATGATTAATATACAGGTACTGAACATATATTTGCATTTGTATGTAGAGAATGGACATTTATTTCTTTCAGTCACATAGCCCCTTCAAATTGTAATCAGTCTTCACACTACAGATCCCAGCATGCTCTGCATCTATTTAGTGCTGATTGCTTTGAGTGACAGGGAGGTAAATGTATACCATCCCTCTCATGAGAGGTCAGTCAATTAGCTCACATGGACACTACTCTCTGGATGTTCTAATAGGTGAATAAACAAGCTCCAGTTAGTCCAGAATGCAGCAGCAAGAGCTTTTCTTCGTTCTTAGACCAACAAATATTCATTCTGAAATTTTGGGTGTCTATTTACTTATGTCTGGTCTCTGTTTATGTACCTGTATATGTAGCACTTAAATGTGGTGAGTCACTGTTGGCTCAGAAAAAAGGAATTCTGAGATCCAGGCACAGATGAAAGAAACAGTAGCCTCAAGAACATCTTCCTTTTTATTAGTGAAAGTTGTACAGGCTCATGGTCTTAGTCATGTACAAACACAAACAACTGGATTATGGGCAGGGTGAGCTGGCCCCTTTAACTGCTTTAAATGTACAAGTGTGCTCTCTTATACCCCTTTCACACATACATATTCCTGGGAAACGCAGCAATGAACGGTGATAAATGTACATTGATATCCAAAGGTCAGCCTCAGTGTTAGGTCTATGTTTATGACTGATTATGATTATTATTTGTTACAGGCTCTAGCAAAATACAAATTAAGTCACAAGGTAGTGTTCTGAGTAAGAATCAAAGTAGGTTGAAAATGGCTTAACTGGATGAAAATGTGATATTAAAAAAGAAAAATACATCCTTCAAAGCATAATCTTCCAAATGACCAAGTTTAAAGATCCATAAGCACAATCGATCCATGCTAAAATACTTGTTTAAAAAAGGTTCCATGTCCAACCCACTTATTTTTGCCGATTTTCCAATCCATTCAAAATCCATATATACAATACCTATGGTATACAAAGGTAAACAAATGAGAAGCATAAAAACAGACATGACTCAGTGTAAACAAAACTCCTTTATTGCTAGGAAGATGCACTGATTGGCCGATAGCTGGATTCGTGGTGCACTGTGGGCAGCGTACTCAGGAAAGTGTGTGATAAATTTCTCTGTTGTTTTTTCAGGATTAATCATATTTCAAGCATTTTCATCTAAAGTAGAAAAGAGGATTTATAACAATATTGTGACAGTTCATAATGTATTTTGACCAAGTTCAGAGTGATTCTGAAACTACATGCCTGCTTAATAGCATCGCTGATAGCAATACTGTTAACTCCATAGGTAAAAATTGACTGCAAGCACTAGTGGATGATTATTTCGGGGGAAAACTCATGAAACTCAGTTCAGTTTGGCTGAGAGTGACGCTGAAGCGACTGATAGTGTAATCGATAGTGATCTTGTGATTTTTTATGCTTTACGGATAGATGGTACAACTATCACCATGCCAAATTTGGTTGTGATAACTAGTCGTTTATTGTATGGTTGCTTGGGAGTTTCTAAAGCAGACATACAGACACTGTTTCTGTAACTTTAATTGCTTTTAATTGTAGCATTTTCAGGTTAGCGACATTGAAAGTGATGTAACTTAGTCCATTTTCATGCTATACTCATGTGTTTCATGCTATACCTCATTTTGAAACTAATTTCCTATTTAATTGACATTTTGCAGGAGCTGGTCACATTTTTTCTGCCTTTTAAATATACGTTTTTATGTTTATTAATTTGATGACATTTATATCTTTTATACTCTTGGACCTTAAGGGCATGTCTCGTGAGCTCATGTTTTCTTTTGTCACACATTCTTTTTTTCATACACGTAATCTTGGTAATCTCTCCAGTTTGAGTTGACTTTTTCAAGTGCACTCATGAAGGGTATGGTGATGCAAACTGAAATCTGCAAGCATATATTAAAAATGGAAATAAAATGGTAAAATTGGTATATACACACACATATTAAAGACTGAAATAATATGCAGAACAATTTTTGATCTCACTGCATTTTTGACTTCTTTAAGAGCATAAGAAGCCATGGGAGCATTGCCCATATCGAAATTTTAAACTGGCCTGAAATGCTGAAATGGCCCTTCACAGTGACAATGCAGGTGTGCAAGCTAAATTTAATAATTGAGATAAGGAACAGCTTTGTAAGAAAACTGGACATTGGGCCAGAGAATGCTGTAAAAGGATGCGTGACCTTGAGTAAAAGTACAAACCTGTTTACCAGTCTACTCAATTCACTTAACCCATTGATAACACAAATACAGAAAGGGGCAGACTACCCCAAAATGTGCTGCTGAAGGTGTGATTAAAGATGTCACACAAAACAAATTACAAGCTTCGCCGCATGTTTGCAATGACCCTTCACTGGGTAAACTTAAAGAGATCCAGTCAGTGAATCAGATCATCTCTATTTCACCTGTGCTTGCAAGTTACTGGTATTTCTAACACATATGCTGAGAAATAAACCAGTACATGTTTTTTTTTTGGACATATTGTACTAATCCCAAAGGGAAATTTTTTAAGGATGTACTTAAGAGGAGCTCAGGCAGAAAGTGGTAATGAACATTGTAACAGAGCTATGTTCAACAATCAATCTCCTCCTAAACATCAGCAAGACAGAGGAGCTGGTAGACTTCAGCACCAAGCAGGAGAGGAATTACCAGCCCCTGACTATCAACGGGACCCCAGTGGAGAGAGTGGACAGTTTCCGGTACCTAGGTGTTTACATCACGAAGGACCTGACATGGTCCTGTCATGTTAACACCCTGGTGAAGAAGGCCTGGCAGCGTCTTTATCATCTTAGACACCTGAAGGACTTTACACTGCCCTCAAGGGTGCTAAGGACTTTCTACAACTGCACCATTGAGAGCATCCTGACAGGAAGCATCACAGCCTGGTTTGGAAACAGCACCAAACAGGACAGGCAAACTATCCATAGGGTGGTGCGATCAGCAGAGCGTACCACCCATATTGAGCTTCCCAACCTGGACACTATATACAGCAAGCAGTGCTGGACCAAGGCCAGGAAGATAACGAAAGACCTCAGACATCCCAACAATTGACTCTACTCTGTTGCAGTCAGGGAAACTTTTCCGTTCCTTGAAAGCAAACACTGAGTGAATGAGGAGGAGCATCTTCCTGCAGGCCATTCAGGCCCTCAATCAGAACACGTAGTACCTGTACTTTGTGGACCTACCCTACACATGAACATTACATTCTATGTCAGTTGACTGTTTCACACAAACTGCACTCACTGTATACTTTGCACTACTCTGCCCACACACAATAACCACACTCGTCAGTGAATAATCATCACTATGTTTATATTTTACATTTTTTATTTATATTTGACTTTTAACTATTGGTGTCCTTCAAATAGTTATTGATTGATTTTATTCTTCTTAATATTGATAGTTTTAACTCTTCTTCAAATATTGAACAGTCATAATAAGCATTTCACTACATATTGTACTGTGTATGAATTTGTATGTGACAAATTTGAATTTCAGCCTGTTCATTTGCTGCATTAAAATGCTAGATCTCCAGGAACAAATCCTTTCTTTCCATAAACAAACCAAAAAAAAATTAGTTCAAATAATTTCCACAGTTAGTGTGCTACTCCTTGTGCAGAGACATTCAACTTTCATTCATTCATTCATTTTCTGAACCGCTTAATCCGAATTAGGGTCGCGGGGAGGCTGGCGCCAATCTCAGTCTTAATAAGAGTAAGAATAATGTAGCAGCTGCTGGCATGTAAATTAAGGATATTGAGAAGTTGGTTCGTTCCCACACTTTAATAGTACACACCAGGTTCAAAATGTGTTGCTCTCTTATTTACAAACACAACACATAACAGCTCAGCGTCATTCAGATTATGAAGCCATACTATACAGCATACAAGATTTATGCAATCATCCAGTTTTAGATACTTCACCTCCTAACCAGCTGTGTTCATTATTAATGACATGTCCTTCTGATGACTCTGAAACCACACTAGACTGTATGGGGCTAATTATTACATCTACTAGCTCCAGTCCAGATTTGCGGGCTACACCCCCTGCTGAGTTTCATGCTCCAAACCAACTAATTCTACCTTTTTTGCAGTTATTAAATTACCCACCTTGTGAATTTTAAATGCGAGTCTTACAACACCAACACAGCATTTTTTTTACACTCACTTGCAAATTATAATTATATTTAGCTGTATTGCTATTATTATCTAAAATTCTGAGCCTCACATGCATGCACTCCTGATGATTCAAAATTATTCTTTTGGATTACCTTTGAGCATTGATAGTGAACTGGGTCCAGCATTCTCATCCAAGTTCACAAAACACCTTTGCAGGTATTTCAAAATTAGATTAAATTTTCATTTCTTATCACAATCCTCAGGGGTTGGTAGCGAGGGATGAATAGAAGAATCAAAGCACAGTGCACAAAGGCAATGGTAGATTGTGGGTTGACGTGAAATTTGCATACAACTACACCATGGGTCCATAATCGACCTGTTCCTATTCTTTCAGGTGACTTGGAGGTTCTGCAACAGGAATACATGGCTTCCCCTAATTGATGTTTTAAATAAGTACTGTGCTAATGTTTCTCTTTCTCTCCCACTTTCCATTAAAACGCCTACCCAAATATGACAAAATGTACAAATTGGAGAAATGAGCATTCTCCTTCCTCTGTTACCAAACCAGAGATATTAATCCACAGGCACATGACCTTAACTTGCTTTCTTTTTGCCTTCTGAACTTTCCATTTTAGATGGATACACACCACACATCACAGTTTGCTATTCAGACTGTTGCCACTTGCCAGATATCGAAAGAATCCACTCTTATAACTGAACCTTAAAAATCTAATCATGAAGAGTGGAAAACAAATAAAGGATTGCCATGTAGGCTGTTCGCTGGTTCGTGGATGGACAGACCAAAAACACCACACAAGGTAGACATATGGGAGGCATTCTGTTCAGATGCAAGAGGCACTTCAATGCTACTCTAAATGTGGAGGAGCAGTGATTCTACTCCAAGCTCCTCTCGGATGGCTGAGCTTCTCACCCTAGCTCTGAGGGAGAGCCCTGCCACCCGGCGAAGGAAGCTCATTCCAGCCACCTGTATCTGCGATCTTGCTCTTTCGATCACTACCCATAGCTCATGACCATAGGTGAGGGTTGGAACATAGATTGATTGGTACATTGTAGATTGAGAGCTTTGCCTTTCGACTCTGCTCCCTCTTCACCACAACAGACCGGTACAAGCTCTCCTTTTCAGCAGAGGCCAAAACGTCTATCGATCTCCCGGTCCATCCTTCCCTCACTTGTGAACAAGACCTTGAGATACTCAAACTTCTCCACTTTGGGCGGGACCTCGGTCCAGATCTGGAGGGGGCATCCACCCTTTTCTTACTGAGAACCATGGCCTCGGACTTGGAGGTGCTGTTTCTTATCCCAGCCGCTTCACACTCAGCTGCAGATCGCTCCAATGAGAGGTGGAGGTCCCAGCTTGATGAGGCCAAATTGGAAATCATCAACAAAAAGTAGAGACAAGCTCCTATGTGTCCCCCGGGAAGAGCTGGAGGAAGTGGTTGGGGAGAGGGATGTCTGGACCTCACTGCTTAGGCTGCTGTCTATTAGGCAATATTTCATGTAATATTGGATCATATTGATGAGAATAATTAAACAATACATAGTAATAACAAAAACAACAATCTCTTTTTTGAGAAAAAAGTCAATATTTAGTGTTGTCACCCTTTACTTTCATTACAGCATTTAACCTTTCATGCATAGTGTTCACATATTTTTTTATCACTCGCTAAACCTTTCCATATGGTTTGAAGTTCATTCATGCTATGCAAAAGTAAAAAAAATTACATGTTTAAATTTTTCTGAAAAATTCGTTTATTAGCCATACTTTTACCTCAATATACTTGTCTGAATTATTTTTTGGTTCTCATTGCCTACAATAGAATTGTTCAATACATTTTCAAAAAATTATAGAAAAGACATTTTTTTACTTCTTTTTTATTAGGAATTTTTTAGACAAAAGTGGTAGTGCATAATCTTCATTGCACACTACTGTAACTGCTTTGCAGTATTTTATATTCAGTTCAAAAATTAAAGTTCATATATTCCCTGGCCAAAATCACTTACTGTGGTCTGTGGTCCTTGTTCTACATGCCTGTGAGGTTTGTGAGGATGTAGGGTGTCCATTAGTTATTTTGAAAAACCTTCATAGGCTCACCATCACTTTCTATGCATCCTTTCAGTGGTTGCCCCATGACCTGTGCACAGTATTAGAGCACTCCTTACTAGTCCTAGCTAGCATCAGCTAACTAACTAAACTTGCTTGCTTTCTATAATTAACGGTTTATTTATAAATCACTTGTAAAGAGAACTTTCAGATTGGTTAATTCTGGTAAATATTGAGGGCAGAAAATTTTCAGAAAAGCTGTTTGTGCGTCTTGTTTTAGGCCGCTGCATGGTCTTGCTCCCTTTAGTAGCTCATTTGCTGGAATAATTTTGGCTTTGTCACCTGATACAAATATCGTAATACAGTGTGAAATTTGCTGACATCAACAACATAATAGAACCTATGTTGGATAACTTTAATTTCTGAATTGGTTGGAAGTTGAAGGTCATTCCAGAGGACTCTAGTAGAACATCATAGGGTCAACACAGAAATACAACCATGCACACTCAGACTTGCACCTAGTGCAATCGAGAATATCCAATTAGCTTAATGTGCAGGTCTTTGGACTGGGTGAGGAAACCACAGCCCAACGGAAGCCCATGTAAGCACAGGAATAACATGCAAACTCCACAAACACTCTTGTTGAGCCAAGCGCCTTCTTGCTGTGAGGCAAAGGTGCTAACCATTATACCACCGTCTCACCCTTGCAGGATCATTTTCCTGTCATTTAAGTGCTATCCTTTATAAGGTGGGTTGTTTTAGCAAAGACTGAACATCATACAGACTAACATGTTTAAAAATAATATGGTCATGTTTCTCATAGGTGCTACAAGTCATTCACATCTCCTGATGATTTAAATTTTTCAAAAGCAATTTTGCAATTTTTCAAAAGCAAGTTTGCATTTATTTTGCAAATTCCTGGCTTTTGAGAAATGCTATTATGTAAACATGACAAACATAAAATTTTAAATGAGGACTTAATTATTAGCCCTACTATGATATGGAAAGTTTTCTTCAAATATCTTCAGGTGCTTTTCAAGACAGCATTTCTAAACATCCAAGTTTTATTTTAGAATTTGTAATTTTACATTATTTTACATTTTTTACACTGTGTGTACATTTGGAGATAACCCTCAGTTTTAAATTGAATTTACAAGCTTTGAGCACTTCAAAGTTAAAAAAAACATGACTATACAACAGTGATTTGTGCTATGGCTGAAAAAGCATCAGTTCTTAAGGGGGCATCAGTTCTTTTTCAAAATTTTTTCTTTTAAATTTTTATGTGTGTGTATATATA
>JAOUQZ010044378.1:0-11630 GCA_028564935.1 Neosilurus hyrtlii | reverse complement strand
TGGAAGAGAGATTGAGTCTTCTAGTTTAGATAATAGTCTATATATTTTTGATAATAGCTTTGGGGCATGGTGATTTAAGAATTCTGCTTCCCTGACAGGTAGCTGCAAGTTTAGTTGGCTAATGGTATATTTTTTACATATAATAGATTAAAGCTGGTGATATTCTAAAAATTTTGTACTGCTGATTCCATATAGTGATGTGAGAATATTAAACGAGAAGAAGTTTCCATTTTCTATTAAATGTTCTGTTTTATTCCTTTATTTTTCCATTGAATAAAATTAATCATCTTTTTGTTTTGCAAGATATCAGGGTTGTTCCAGATGGGTGTAAGCTTACATGGAAAAAGTGAACACTTGGTTATTTTTAGAAATTTCCACCATGCCATTAAAGAAGAGCTGATGTTGATGCGTTTAAAACAATTAAGAGGTTTGATGGCTGAGCTGATGAACGGCAAGTCAGAGATAACGAGATCCTCATACAGTGCTTGCTCTACATCTAACCATGGTTCATCTAACTCACTAGGTTTAAGCCATTTGGAGATATATTGCAGCCTGTTAGCTAAGAAATAGTGATTAAAGTTGGGTAGGTCCAATCCACCTCTGTCTTTAGTCTGCTGTAAATCTGATTTCTAAGTCGGATTTTGTTGTATGTCAGATCACACCACACTATGTTAATGCGGCAGCAGAATTATAATCTAGGATATAAAAACACATTTCTATGACACATGAAAGCAATAACTAGCACTAAGAAAAACATGCAGAGGACAAACACAAAATGAAAAAATTAAACAAACAAAAAATAGAGCACAGGGGTCCAGACGATCCTGCCAAAAGGAACATTTCATAATATGCCAATATAGAACAAGCATAGCAAGGTTGAAACATAAAAATATAAATATAATATACAGTTTTGTCTCTATGACCTTGAAAAGTAGCTCAAGGTCACTCACACACTACCTCATCATAGCACTCATAGCAGTGAACCAGCATACCAAGTTTGAAAGCC
The DNA here is from genome assembly GCA_028564935.1 of Neosilurus hyrtlii. NCBI lineage: Eukaryota > Metazoa > Chordata > Actinopteri > Siluriformes > Plotosidae > Neosilurus > Neosilurus hyrtlii. The sequence continues at coordinate 10,624 of JAOUQZ010044378.1, read as the reverse complement.
CCAGCTTCAGCACGCGGCAAGTAAATGTCTGGAAACTAAAGTGTGACTGATAGACGGATGGACGGAACCCATTCCTATATCTCCTGAGCTACTTTGTGGCTCATTAAAGCCTCTTCATGGTTTACGCTATCCAGCATTGATTGATTAACATCATTAAAGCTACCTGAAATTCAGCAGTATTCATTGCTGGAGAAAGTTTACTAAGTTTACTAAGTGCAACTAATAAACATTGGGTTGTGTTGGGTTTTATGTTACAGCCAAAACTCTAAAGAACTTATTTGTGATTATGCAATAAATCTAAAGTGGAAGTTGAGGATGGAAGTGGAGGAGGTTTCAATGGATCACCATTCAATTTACACAACTCTGGGTCTGCTTTTTGTCCACTGAAAGTCATTGACTAAAAAGGGATGGTCTTTGCCAGAAAAGCAAATGAAAAGGTTATGAGTTGGAGAGATTCACTCAGATGGGAAGCTGTTCTCAACCTTTATCAAAAATTTCCACAACAGTTGATTTAAAGGAAAAGTTACTAGCTTTATGATATCCCATTTTGACTTTGCCAAAAGTTGGAGACTAAGCAAACATTTGGGGGAAAGATTCTCTGGTCTACTGAGTTATATAATTAACTTTTGGAATTACATTAGGCAGGAAACCCAACACTGATCATCACCATGAGAACAACTGACCTACAGTGAAGCATGGTGGTGAGAGCATGGTGGTGAGAGTTACTCTTGGGCTTTAGGCTATTCCTCTGTTCAATCCCATTTTAACCTGGCCTAATTTTTGTTGAATGACCTTTCCTATAGAGAATTGCGGTCGTGCCCTATACCGCCAAACCTCTCACCCCGCCACCCCATTTTTCCCGCTACAGAGTTTTGGCAGAGGTATTGTTATGGCTTCTCTATCAGTGAACAAAGTCCTGACCACAAGAAGTTTCACTAAACTTGGTGGAAACACCACCCTACCTAAGACCAGAGATTATTTGATTTTGAAATGCCAAGGTCAAAGGTTAAGGTCATAGCAAAAAAATAAAGTGACCTAGACTGGTCGATGTTAATGAGAGACGGATACACACTTTCAAACAGCATAATCTCCTTTGACCTTGAGTGACCTCAATCAGTCAAAATCAAGGTGACTGGATTTCCAACTCCTGTATCTTCTGAACAAATGGCAACAGATATGCCTTTACTTTGGAACCCTAATAGGAAACTATATATGGACGTTCAAATGAGACCTTTACCTTTGCCCTTGAAAAGTCAAACCCCAGCCATCACATAAATTCTTAAAACTAGAGAACTTTTCCACTAATTTGGTCATGTTCATGTATTGTAGGACATACTGATGGACACATGGTATTAAAATCAATACTCATATAGGGTCTATTTACTACATTATCCAGGCTGCGTAGCGGAGGTACCTCACACTCATTAGGTGCCCTTCCAATTACTAATGGATTTAACCACACTCCACAGGATGTTCAAGGTTAGTTAGTTTGTTATAACATATATTTTGATTGGTACTTTTCTTTGAGTTTCCTTCTTTGCCCTATATTGTTTTGATAATTCCTTGGTCGCCATGGTGATATTTTGTCTTGAACGTTTTCTATCAATCTCCGTGTATTTATATTGAGATGACAAGTCAAAACAGCACACAGCTCAATCGGCTATGTGACGTCTGTTGGTTCCACAACAACTAATTAAAAGCTTTTAAAACAACTTGAATACTTATGCAGTGTCAAATCAATATTCTGTGTAGATACATGAGATGTAATGCTAAGTCAGTTGTTATAAGTGGTTATACGTTTAAGTAGATGAATTCTTCTGCAAGCCTCTGTATGTATCTGTCTGTGAGACTGAAATATTAGTGTGTTTAGGTATGTGTAGTGCTGGTATGAGTGTTTCAGGTACAGTAGCGAGCTGGATTAAGAGACATAATCAGAAATAGATAAGAATAATATGAATGATGCATGGGGAAGTTGTAATACTAATCAACTGCATGACTACAGGGTGTGCCTAAAATCTAGGTGTGTCTAATAAATTTACTATTAACTGTAGATAATATGTGACGTAATACTGCTACATTTGTTCCACTTGAATCAATGCTACACAAACATCTGTGTTACTGCTGAATGAATAAAGAATGATCTTCCACCCAAACAAACGATATCTGCTCAGTAGTGGTGCTGCAGTGGGACAAATATTACAAGCTGTATATGTACTTGTCCCTTTTGGTTATTTTCCAGACAGAGCCAGGGGTCGGGGGTACAATAGGTTGGGTTTGGAGAGAAATTCCCATAATGAAGATTATCAGGGAATGTTTCTTTGTGCAGCTTGCATGTTCTCTCTGGTCTTTCTGAAACCATTAGTTTACTTCTGTACACGAGTGTCAATGACCTCTGAACCGGGTGTAATGATACAGGATGACCCAAAAACACCTCCTACATTTCAAAGGTAAATGAAAAAAAGTTCATAATAATCAAATTATTATTTGTATAATATATTTACAGTTTTTATTACTTTAAACAGAGTAGTGTAACTGTTACCATAACTTCTGTTTGTTATATTAATACACTCAAAAATATTTTAAGGCCACAACTTGAGCAGCTTGATGTTGAAGAAGTGGATGTGTGGTTTCAGTAAGGTGGAGCTACGGCACACACAGCTCGAAGATCACTGGAAGTGCTGAGGGAGATGTTTCGGGAATTTTTGTGGTGATGATAGGTGGTCGGCCCGTTCCCCTAACCGCACCATCTGTGATTTTTTTATGTAAAGCTACGAGTGTATAATCATCCGCTACAAACTCTTGAAGCCCAGGTTGCTAACCAGTAGAAGCCGCTGTTCCACCTGACATGACCCGTCGAACCATGGCAGCCTACAGAAATCACCTCCAGAGTGTACAGATGATAACTGCCAGTTTTTGGAGGAATCAGTTTTTTAAATCATGAAGTATAGAAACTGTATTGAATGATGTTTCATGTTTCATTTACCTTTGAAACACGAGAGGTTTAATTAAGTCATCATCTATTAATAAACATCACCATTTCCCTTGAAATCGTATCCCTTCTTCTGTTTCTTAGGGGTGCGACTGACACAAAATGATGTTTTTGCAATTTTTTGGTGAATTTGGAAAATTTGATGTTTTGCAACTACATGCAAGCGAATATTTGGAGACTTGAATACGTATATCACATAAAAGTCGTGAGAAGGTCATGTGACAATTTCTGTGACTGATTTGCAAGTAGTTTGCGATTGGTTGAGGATATTTGGCAAAAAAAGAAAAAAGCGAATCTCCTGTCGTAAATCAGTCACGTTTTGTTCGCGTTTTGTTCTCAAGCCATTCACATTTTACTAGCATGAACATAACAAAATACAGAGAATATGGAGGTTGCCAGCAAGTCTCCAACTTTTCCATGTGGAAGTCTCCAATTTGTCGCTTTTCTTTGCAAACGTAAAACAAATAATTTGTGAGCAAAACGACAACTCTGCGACCTTCTCACGTCATGTGTGGACTGTTTCAGAAGAGTTCTCAGAGCCTCGTTTCGCAACAACGTTTTTTGCGATGAGCTCACGAACCAGGTGACTTAAATGTGATACTGTGAATGTCGTGACACAAATCTGAGAACATTTTGAGAATGAAATCAACATCCACGAATTGCCATTCACATCACTTTCTTATTGCACCTCTAGTGTGATCACCCCTTTAACACTTGATTTTAGAGACTTATCCCTTTTCTACGAATCTATGTTGCACTGCCAAGTTACTGCATACGCACAAGATCGTTCCTCCGGTCACGCAGTCTTGTTATTGGTACTGCAAACAGATACAGAGCAAAAACAAGATGTAAAACAGGTGAATAAGAGATATTGAGTCCCTGAGCTGGGGTGGTTTCACCAGGAAATGTTTGTATTCTGCCAGTATGTACTGATAAAGATAAAACACATCAGCTATTCACGAGCCCATGAGTATTTTTAAGGGCATGTATGATTTACATTAAATATAACATGCATTTGCTTTGAGTATCATTGTATATCAATTATTAACCAAAGATATTTTGTTTATATTCAGGACACATGTGGTACTGCGGTGCACATACTGATATACAGTATGCGGAAAAATCTCTGATTGTACAATCTATGATAAAAATCAGGTTGGAGCATTACCGTACTCTCTATTATATAATCTCCCTGCTTAGGCTGCTGCACCGCGACTCGACCCTGGACCAAGCGGAATGAGAAGATGAGGATGATGATAATCTAATAAACAATGTCAGTTTGCTGTTATATAATAATATGTACACTTGTCGTTTTGTTTGCAGTGATGTAGATTGGCATCCGTCAGACCGAAGTGTTCCGGAACGAACAGATTAGTGTATTCTGAGATGTTTTCAGGCCTTTGTGTAAATAAATTCTAAAGACACGGCGCTATTATCGCCTGTTAGTTGACTTGCATCAGAATTCTTGGACAATAACATACAAGATTGTGAATAATACTCAGTAAAAAGACACATCACAGTCATGAGGGTGAGAAACTGGTTTTATTTACAGAAAGAAATTGCTGGCATACATACAGAAATATTTTTTATAACTTATAATTGACTATAAAAACAGATCAAAGTAGAGGTGCTATTTAAATGAGGTGTTTTAAAAAAACAAACAAACAAACAACCATTGCTGATTTTCATAAAGAGTAGGCTGCATAGGCTGCCGTCAGCGTGTTTCTGCCCTGCGATGGCCTGGCGAGCTGTCCAGGGTGTACTCTGCCCTCGCCGTGAGTGAGCTGAGATGGGCACCAGACTCCCTGGGAGCCTAATTAGGATTAAGTGCTTCAGAAAATGAATAAAAGAGTAACGAATGAGTAGTAAGATCAGTTTGTGCCTGCAGGTGTGTGAGCAAGGGTGTAAATACACATTCTTGTGTTTCAAATCCTTCAATTATGTTTGTAGAATTGCTACAAAGACCGGAGTCATTATTAAAATAAAAAATAAATTTAAAAAAAGGAAAAAAAGACACATATATCATCATCCATGAGACAGGCACACTCTTGCATTCTATCTTTTTTCTCTCTCCAAACACACACACACACACACACACACACACACACACACAAACGATTGTCTCACAAGTGTTGTCCTCACACATACTCATGCACACAAACACCTTTTCTAACACAATTCCCTGAAGATACTGAACGTTATGAGCAGCGGTAATGAATTTCAGAAACTCGGAGTAATGAAGTCAAGAAAAAAGTGCACCAATCCACACAGAAACACAACCGAAGAGGGGGAGGGAACACATTTTCCATCACCACCCTCATCTATAGAGGCTACATTTGGATTGCTGTGGTTTGGTGTGGGAGTTGGCACTGTTGCGTTTAAAAATATCCTGTAGACATAACCAGACAGTTAGAACCTCGCTCTAAGCGCTGAGTGCTAAAAATCCATACATCATTTATAAAGCTTGTATCAGGTAGCTGTGGACTAATAACACATTCTCATATAACACATGCTTTCTTTTATTTTCCGAAAGGAGGCTATGTCTGCCGACTCTGGGCAAAGGCAGGGTACACCCTAAACAGCTCGCCAGACCATCGCAGGACCACTATTGACATATTGCTGTTTTTAAATGACTAATCACAGGGTTGATCGTGAGAAGCTCCAGTCCCAAACTTGGTGGTGGTCAAGCTGTGGGATTCATCTTTCATCTCGATTGCAGGGTTTCTCTTTCACATCTTGCTTGATTTTTGTATGTCTTTAATGTTTCTGCCTTCTGGAAAGCTTTTAGTGTCTCCAGCGACATTCTGTATATAACGATGATCTGGATCCCCAGCTAAGACATGGATGATCCACTACCAAGCCATCAGTGCGGAATTCACACCTCTCAGCCTTGATCGTTCTACTGTCAACCACAAGGCTCCTCAGGTGCCGAAAGATTGTTGAGGAAGAACCAGACTAATATTTCATTGCTTCACTGTGATCCAGCCTTTACTGCATTCAGCACTGCTTTTGGAGTAATGACATTTCTACATTGTGCCAGTGGTCGCTCAGCTAAGATTTGGTTAAGATGGCAGACTTTAAATCCCAGGATGCTATATCGAGCTTATTATGCTGCCAGTGCTGACTCCCTGGGAAGGTCTTTACTCTCCAACTGCTCAGTTGTATAAATTTAATTCACTCTGTATAAGAGCGTCTACTAAATGTAAACGTATATCAGGCCAACATGACTCCCCAGAAATCATTGTATAAGAGAACTGCTGACTTTTCCTCCATTGGTTAAAGTACAAGAATAGCATTCTGACATAACTGTGAAGTAATATACATACATAAATAACTTTCCATGAGATTAGATATAATTAAAATAACTATTACTTTTACTCAGAATAAAAAATAATACTATAGCAGATGAGGAGTTCCATCCATTGGCTGAAGGACAACTAACTGTTTTTGCCGTTAGTTAAACCATTGCATCAGAATTTTGTATCTCTATACACATTGTCCAAAGGCACTGAGTGTTTAGGCTGTTTTGTTTAGCAGTCCCAGTCTGCGCAGGGCATCTCGTCTGGCTTCACCTGTCGTCCCTTTGCCTGAAAACTGTACTGTGACGCCTTGAGCACGGAACGAAGGTGCAGGCTTACTGAGGATCTCTGCAGGAACTGAATCTGGACGAGGCCTCTGAGATCCAGGGGGAGGTCTGGAGGCTGTTCGAGGGGGTAGTGGAGCAGACTTGGTCCTGACTTTAGGTTGGTAAGCCGGGTCAGGTGGTAAAGGGGTTAACGCTTTGGGCTTGGCATCATAACTATTTTGTCCAGATGGGTATCTAGATCTGGTGGGCTCACCATGATATGTGGTGGGTGTGACAGAGTTAGTGGATGAGTGGCTATGGGGACTGTTCATGCATTCTGGTACATCTGAGTTCACCACAGGATTTATGACTCTTGATCTGCCACCATAACTGTTGTACTGGGTATCTGCTGGCTCAGGTGTGTTTGCAGATGAGGATGAGATGGATTCTGCCTTGACACTCATTGTGGGATTCAAAATGATGCTCTTACCACCATAGCTATTAAAGTCGGTCTGTTTCACTTCAGCGCTCACTGGTGGGACGTTAGGCCTTCTCTCTTGAATAGTGCTAGGTGTGATTACAGTGGACTTCCCCCCATAATGGTTAAAGTTATTGGACGAGACTTCACTCTTGGGTTTTGGCTCATAGCTGCTGCTGGACTGACTGACATAGGTGTTGCTGTACTTCTTCTGGTCAGTAATAGTGTCAGGAATGTTGCTCGAAGCTTTCATGTTGTTAGACATATGAGGCTGTGTACTGATGCTCACTCTGGTAGCACTGTTGCTAGCTGAATTATCACTGCTGCTCACTTTGTAAGCACTACTGATAGGTGAAGAGGCGCTGTTGACCGAACTGTAAGGGCTAATGTGAGTTGGAGTAGTGCCGCTGCCCACATTGTAAGGGCTACTGTGATTTGGAGAGGCGCTGTTTCCCGCATTGTAAGGGCTACCCTGAGGTGAAGGGGCACTGTTACCCGCACTGTAATGGCCACTGTGAGATGTCAAGGCACTGTGGCCCGCATTATAATGGTTACTGTGAGATGATGAGTAGCTGTAAGGGCTACTGTTAGGTGAAATAGTGCTGTTTCTCTCTTTAGGAACAGTGCTGGTAGTTGAATTATCTGTTTTGCCCCCCATTAGCCCAAGCTTGGAGAGTGCCTCCAACCTGGACTTGTCAGGAGTCATATCTCTGAATGACACACTGCGCATGGGTAAGTTGCGTACACAGGAAGGCTCCCCACCCTCCAGTGGATGGGAACCAGCAGGTAAATTGGCCAACATCTGTGAGCGACGTTCCTGAATGTTGACGGCTGCTGTGGCAAGTGAGTGGGGGCTGGGATCCCTGTTACTCCGTGTTATGTTGATTTTGCTTGGCAGACGAGGAGTCCTGGCAGGCACGGAAGGGTCACGCTTGGTTTCTAGGCTGCGTCTGCGGCTTAACAGTGTTGAAGGCGTGATCATGCCAGCGCCCTGGTGTTCGCCAATCTTACTGGCAATGATTACTGGTGTGGGAACGGAGCCTGGAGGAGGGTGGTAGCTGTTCTCCTCATGCGCATCAGGGCTTGTGGTCGAGGATGGGTCTGTCTCTGGGATTGGTTCATAATGAGACTTCTGTGTCACAGAAAGGTTCTGAAAATCTACCACAGAGTGAAAAAAAAATACATTCAGCATTAGAATTTACATATTATACATTAGTGGCAGATCTAGGCTAGTGTCTGCTGCTTTCCCTATTTGTTGTGTATCGTAAGAACTTCTATCATGGACATGTAATGCTTTGCTAAGGCAATTAATTTTATGTTTATTTACTTATCTATGCATATATTTTTGTGCATAGCCCTTGTATCTTATTGGTCACTTAAGAAAATGCTTAAGTCTGAAGTATTCAGTCAGAAATTGGATCCAGTACCTTGCACAGTGAAGTTAGTTGGGGACTGGACCAAGTCAATGATGTCATTTTCCATTAAGTTGCGGGAAATGTTTGCCGTGGGGACAGGCCTTAATGCTGAATTAGATGATGTCCGTAGACCGTCAACATGAGAGAGCTTTCTGGAGGTCAATTCTGAAGTATCATCTAAGCCCTCGTCCAGTGAGTCTATAGTCTCCTCGAAGAAAAGGATGCACTCTTTTTCCTCCACACTGAGAAACTGTAGGCCGTCATCATTCTAGAAAAAACATCAATAACAACAAAAAGCGACTGTTGAACTACTGCAAATAAGTGCATAAGTAAGAAGAAAAATCAGAACATATCATCACATCCTGAAACGCAGAAGGATAACTGGGATCCATTCTGTTATTAGCTGTTATCACTTCAGTTATAAAGTCATTATTCTCTTTCTTGTGGAAAGAAACATTAAAATGCAGCTTGTTAAAAATGAGAAACTGTTCACACAGGGAGCGATGAGTCATCAATCATTATAACAATAAAAGCCAATCGCCTCACTCTGGTTGCCTAGGTAACCTTCTTGCCTGTTCCCCACTTCCAAATGTTTCCAGATGACACTGTGACTAGTGAACAGCTAGGTCCCTACAGGAAGTATAGGTTTGTGAGTAGAATCTAGCTAATTCACCAATGAGTAGCTTAAATTATTCTTTCATTCATCTATTTTCTGAACCGTTTAATCCTAATGAGGGTTGCGGGGAGGCTGGCGCCCATCTCAGCTGACTCTAGGCGAGGGCAGAGTACACCCTGGACAGCTCGCCAGGCCATCGCAGGGCAGAAACATGCTGAGAGCAACCTAATGGCCTACTCTTTATAAAATCAGTAATGGTTCTTTTACATGCCTCCCACCACAGACAGTGAGAGACGTGGCTGGCCTTTGATAACCCAGTTATCTGCACTGGAGGGACAGCAGTGACAACTCGGTGATAGTGGGGCTTGAACCCCTGACCTTTTGATCAGTAAGCCATCACCCTACCACCGGCCCACAACTGCCCAGCTTATATTATCATTAGCTAAGATTATTTTAGCTTATATTATTATAATAAACAACTTATTATTATTTATACTGCACAGTGCATATAAAACAAGAGACTCTTGTGCATCATTAACCAAAACTATCATTAACCATAACTATCATTAACCATAACTATCATTAACCATAACTATCATTAACCATAACCATCATTAACCATTTTGAGGTGGAATCATTAAACTTGTTTGTTGTTTCTCCAATAAAAATGTTTCAGGGAACTTAGTGTTTGGTGACATCTGTCAATCAAGAGTATCCTAAAGCTCTAATTGGTAATTGCTTACTTCGTGTCACTTGAGAAAATTTCGCCTCTCATCACTTATTTCGCTGGTGTTCACTGACTTTGTAAAGTCACTTGTCGCTCATCACTTCCTGTGAGGATGCAGCTCAAAAGTACAGTATCCTCAACACTCAGTAACAGAAAACTGAATTTGGAATTGAACCGAGCTGCAGTGCTCTTTTATTCATACGACAACTGATACTTTAAGGATTGGTACATGACCAACAACATTACAGACAAGTGGCTGTTAGTGGTTAGTGAAAATATGGTTTGTATTTTAGACACGAGAAAAGAGATTTACTGAAAAATATAACAAATAAATAAATAAATAAATGAATAACAGAAAAAACAGAAAGGAGTATTTTTCTGCTGTCTGTAAAAACATTCAGTGGAGAGAAGTTTTGTGGTCTCAGCCATATAACACAACTCAGTGTACAATCAACCAGCACCCTCATCCCTCTCTCTCTCTCTCTCTCACGCACACACACCCACACACACACACACACACAGACTTTCTCTCTCTCTGTCTTTTTCTTTTTCTCTCTCTCTCTTATTCTCCCACTTGTAATCATATTCAAACTATCTCTGTCTGTCCCTCACTCCTTCTCAATCCATTTCTTTTTCTCCCCTCTCTCTGTCTCTCTATCCCTCTTTTTCACTGTCACTCTCTCTCTCACACACTCTTTTTCTCTGTCTGTCTGTCTCTCTCTCTTTTTCGTGTGTGTGTGCATGTGTGTGTGTGCGCGCGCGCGCATGTGTGTGTGTGTGTGTGTGTGTGTGTGTGTGTGTGTGTGTGTGTGTGTGTGTGTGTGTGTGTGTGTG
>JAOUQZ010044377.1:0-11632 GCA_028564935.1 Neosilurus hyrtlii | reverse complement strand
TAAAATCAAAAAATTGGCATGTGCATATGTATTTGATTTGATTTGCCCTTTGCTATGAAGCCCCTCAAAAGTTCTGGTGCAATCAATTACCTTTATAAGTCACATAATTAATGAAATAAAGTCCACCTGTGTGCAATCTAAGTGTTACATGATCTGTCAGTATAAACACACCTTTTCTGAAAGGCCCCAGAGGCTGCAGCATCACTAAACAAGAGGCATCACACCATGAAGACCAAGGAGCTCTCCAAACAATTCAGAGAAAAAGTTGTTGAGAAGAACAAGACAGGGTTGGGTTATAAAAATATCCAAATCTTTGATGATCCCTGGAGCACCGTCAACTACATCATCTTAGAATGGAAGGAACATGGTACCACAACAAACCTGCCAAGAGAGGATCGCCCACCACGATTCACAGACCGGGCAAGGAGGGCATTAATCAGAGAGGCAGCACAGAGACCAAAGGTAACCTTGAAGGTGCTTCAGAGTTCTATAGCAGAGACTGATGCATCAGTGCATGGGACCACAATAAGCCGTACACTCCATAGAGCTGGGCTTTATGGAAGAGTGGCCAGAAAAAAGGCCTTTTACTGAGTGTTAAAAATAAGAAGCCGCATTCTGAGTTTGTCAAAATGCATGTGGACGACTCCACAAATGTAATGAGGAAGGTGCTCTGGTCAGATGAGACTAAAATTAAATTTTTTTGGCCACCAAGAAAAATGCCATGTCTGACGCAAACCCGACACGTCCCATCATTCCAAGAACACCATTCTTACAGTGGAACATGGTGGTGGCAGGATCATGCTGTGGAGATGTTTTTTTTTAGCAGAAACTCATCCGAGTTGAGGGAAAGATGGATGGTGCTAAATACAGGGATATTCTTGAGCAAAACCTGTTTCAGTCTGCCTGTGATTAGAGACTGGGATGGAGGTTCACCGTCCAGCAGGACAATGACCTGACGTATCCTGCTAAAGCTACACTCCAGTGGTTTAAGGGGGAAACATTTAAATGTGTTGGAATGACCTTGTCAATGCCCAGACCTCAATCCAATTGAGAAACTGTGGTCAGACTTGAAGATTGCTGTTCACAAGCGGAGAAATGGGCATAAATTCCAGTGGCAAGAATCGGCAAGCTCATAGAGACTTATCCAAAGTTACTTGCAGCTGTAATTGCCACAGAAGGAGGCTCTACAAAGTACTGACCTTAGGGGGGGTGAATAGTTATGCACAATGAAATTTTCTGTTATTTTTTCCCATTTGTTGTTTGCTTCACAATAAAAAAACATCTTCAAAGCTGTAGGCATGTTCTGTAAATCAACTGATGCAAAAAACAAGGTTTCCATTTTCTATTTTAATTCCAGGTTGTGAGGCAACAAAACATGAAATAAGCCAAGGGGGGGTGAATACTTTTGCAAGGCACTGTATCAGTTTAAACTTGTAATTTTAAAGTCTAGCTACCAGCCTTACCAGTACATTTGTCACTAGCCAACTCAAATCAACTCAGACTTCATGTTCTACAATCATCTTGTTGTTAATGTCTATTAGTATATACTACACGGGAATGATGCGATCTGATTGGTCACATATATTGGGATTAAAAAAATTACTCTGATTAGATAATGCGTGAATCAAACACTCATAGTTTGTCATGGTCACATGGATCATCACTATCACATTTTAAAATGGAACAGTAAAGGCCAATTCCACCATTTGTCTTAAATGGGCGCAACGTTTAATAAAGATTGAAACTATATCAAAGTGTGTTCCCCGTTAATATTTTGCCTAACATATTGTAGAACACATTTATGAGAAATAATAAAGATAATTTTTATCCCAGTAAACCACTCCATAAGAGAAAAGTGAGACTTTTTTAAAATTCCGTTCCTAGAAATTATGGCTGTCATAGTGGGACATGAATAAACCCAGATTGTGTTCAAGTCTATTATTTATTTATTTATTTTATGCTATTTTATTTTACTTTTCTGTAATGTATTATTAAATTTCATGGATGTGATATGTACCTTGCGATATTTGCCATATAATGGCTACATTTTCATTTCAAATGTTCTTTCATATTCTAGGTTATTCGAGTTTAAACTGTTCACTGACGTATGTCACCCTGTCTGTCAAAGAAGTTACGTACATTAAACATGATGTAGCAGGAGACAGCAATCAATTTCTGTCCCTATACTAACTAAAAAAATAGAGAATAACCACCTCCGGCAGAGTTTGCAACCTCATTGACATAGGTTAAATTAGTTGATGAAAACCTAAGGTAAAATTAGAGTGCTGTTTGTGATGTGTCTCGTTTTCCCGACATTTTGCAAACCATTGTTGTTTTAGTTTGTTTTTCTCGTGTTTCTGTGTAGAATAAGCTAAAACACAATTGCGAAGCTTGAGGTACTTGTATCCCCATGTAGTAATATATGTACAAAACTATGAGTGAGTACATTCAAAAGATGCCGTTAGCTACATAGTGCTTAGCTGGGCTTGAAGCACAGTGCTTAGCTGACCTGCCTCTGTAATGGTTAAACTATGTAAATATAAACTAGGTTGCTTTTCTTCATGTTTCCATGTAGTATATACTTAAACTATTGAAGAGAGTTAAGGAGACGCTGTTACACAGCTCTGCACCTGCTCGTGTGTGTTCACTTCCATCCTTCATGATGTAAAAAAATATATATATATAAATTTTTAAGAAATAAACCATAAAAATCTTGTTTTAACCTTTTTTTGGGCAGATGTTCCCGTGTAGTATATAGTAAAACAACTAATCTCCTCAGGCTTATTGCATGACGATGAATCAATTGGTCGTATTGTAATGGTACGGTATTACTCTTCCTTGACATCTACCTCACCTTAATTATCCAGAGGCCGTGAACCAATCAGATCGCACCATTCCTGTGTAGTATATTACTGTGCAAAGATATGCAAACATTCCTCAAGGATTGCTACCACAATGAAAGGGTGTTATTCTGCAGTTATTACCGCCACAGCATAGACTTTATTCATGCTTTAAAAAAAGAAAAAACTTATGCAGAAATTTTGAAGCCTTTGCAATAAGTTACAGTTAATTATTAAAAAAAATACTAAGAATTGCAGTAAAATTTCATTATGATATTGTCAAGATGTGCACATCTTGGATATGTATTGGATAGCCCCCGAGAGAAAACTGAGAAAATAAAGAGAAATTGTTTTTCTTTTTTCTTTTTTTGGTCACACACTGTCCTCAAGGTGGGTTACTGCCACCTAGAGGTTATCAGTTGGCACTCTTCTTGCATCATCAGTTCTAGACTGTTCTAGTCATCTTCATATTTCATATTTGATTGAACTTTCTTCTTATCAAACTGTGGTGCTCTTTACTCAGAATAGATTAAAATTGGAGCAAACAAAAAAAAAAACTCTTGGCCCCAAACACAGCACTTATGTATTGTTTTTCCTGCGTGTTCATCTATCCTGTTTTGTTCATATGTATGTGGGATTGTGTGCTCACTCCCTCTGCAGCAACTGTGCTCTGCTCAGAATGTGAACTGCAGGGACCTGGAGGGCCGTCACTCAACGCCGCTCCATTTTGCGGCAGGCTACAACCGCGTGGCTGTGGTGGAGTACCTGCTCCACCATGGCGCAGATGTCCATGCCAAAGACAAAGGGTGAGCATGAGCTTACTGACACTTCTGCAGGAACATTATTTTTTGGGTCTAAAACGTTAAAGGATAAGAATCCTGCTGCTTCACAAGCGTCGCACTAGGAGGCAAAGTCATTTTCATTTACACTTGAATTCCACTGTAATGTTTTCTAGTTGCCAGATTTAGCACACTGCCATTATCCAGCACAAATCCTTTTATATTATTGGAGTCTTCAGCACAAGTTTAGGACAAATAACTTCCTGTAGTGCACCAGAAAGAATACAAAAAAAAAAAAAAAAACGCTTTTGGGAATGAACTGATTGCTTTTTTATGTAAAGAATAAAACAGTGAGTTGTACAACAGCAGTTTGCCAGCAATAGCAATTTAATATTTATTAAAGTATAAAACCCATTTGCATGGATGGTTCTCCCAACAAATCTGAGTGATAGAGCTACTGTTATAGAAATGAAACTGTATTAGAACGAGCGCATTAATATTAACCTGTTATCAGCAGATGCACTGCTGTCAGAACTACTGTTATAGGAAATGTTGTAAATGATGATGCTGTAACAGTTTCCTTCTTTCCTTTAAATGAAATGTGTGCGTGCGTGTGTATCAGAGGTCTGGTGCCGCTGCACAATGCCTGCTCTTATGGGCATTATGAAGTGGCTGAGCTGCTGGTGAGACACGGTGCATCGGTGAACGTGGCTGATCTGTGGAAGTTTACTCCACTGCACGAAGCTGCTGCCAAGGGCAAATACGAGATCTGCAAACTGCTTCTCAAGGTTTGGTGCATCTAACACACACACACACACACACACACACACACATACCTGTGACTCAGCATATCTTTTCTGTCTGGTTAAGGCAAATGAAATCTGTTTATGAAACACTCAGAAAACAGCCCTGACCTTTGACCTTTGCAGAAAAGCACCAAGCTTGCTCAGCTTAGGGTTTATTAGCTTTGAACCCACTTTTATTGGTTTCTACTTTCATCTCCTCACCGTAGCCTTTTTTGCGGCTCCAGACTGGTGAGGACAGCACATTTTAGAAGGGGTTGATATTTCAGTATTTATTAAAATGGGAGTTCAAGTTCGCATCATAACATGCAGAATATCAATAAAAACTCAAAAGTGTACAGATCTGATATCCCGAACCTTTTTCTTTGTGCTTAAAACACTGAAATAAAAAGCAATATCTGTCCGGTGCTTGTAATATAGTTCATCATTTTGAGTGAAGGTATGATTTAATTATTGAAAATGTCAGTAAATATCCATTTCAAACCACATCCTTCACACAGATGTACAGAGGGGGTTCAGGATACAAAGTGACTTTCTGTCAGCTGTCAGCATTATGGAGATGGCCAACAGATCTTCATACTCTTTATTCATTTATATTGTTTGTTTTCATTTAATGCTATTAAACTCCCTCAAAACAGAATTTTGCTGATGGATTTACAGTTCTGTCAGAAAGACAGCATTACTAGAACACAAAACAGCAGTCTGGAACATTACAAATGATGGACTGACCGAGATTCCAGATTTAAATGCACTTGAACAAATATGGGATTTGAGTGATGTATGAATTGGTTGCCTCCAAAGACCGTCTATGGGAACAGTTATAAATCACTTGGAACACTGTGCTACACAGGGCTCCCACAGTCATGGAAATTCTGGAAGCATCAGAATTGGAAAGTGTTATTTTCCAGGATTGAAGAACTTGTGGAATTTGGTGAATTCCTTGAAAGTAATAATGTTTTCCATACCAGGGGCATGGGAGATAAATCATTCAGGGATAAACAGCAACATTTCCATGACATCTTAAATTCGTTTGGATTTATCTGTCGCCGCGAGCTTGCTCATTAGGGATGTGTAGGGGGATGTAGAAAATATTTTAATTTCCTCCCTAATTTAATTTTACTATGCAAAGCTGCTTTGTGACAATGTCAATTGTAAAACGCACTATACAAATAAAACTGAATAGAATTGAATTTAGTTCTTGCCTAGATAGAAGTAAACAATCTTTAAAATTTATGAAATTTCATCTAATGTTTACTTAATTCCAATTTCTAGTATATTAGCCATTATAAAATCTACTGTTAAAAACCGACTGTGTAACGTCCATCACACTTAATTAATGCAGTTAATTTGTCTAATGATATCTGCAGCATAAAATGTTTTAGTAGACAATCAGCATAAGTGTATCAAACATTTTATTCGATGAAATACTTTGGATTTGTTGTTCTTTGAAAACTGTGGGTCAAGTATTGACACAATTACATCCATAACATTTTGACAATCCGGAAGATGGTTCAAAATCCTCTCATAAAAACTTCTGCAGCTGACTTTCCTTATCATTTGTCAAATGATAGATACTTTATATTAAGATTCTATGTCCTGGAAATGTTGATATTTATCCCAGAATGACACTTATATTATTGTATTGTGAGTTAATGTGAGTCACAAAATCTGATCGCTTCAATACTCCCTGTAAACAGTGAGTAGAGAGTGAGAGGGAAAGTGCCTTTTATCCAGTCATGTTTCGCTCTCCAGGAAGCTTCTGTCTAAGCTTTGCCAAATAAATAATTCATCACATGCTCAGCAATATAAACTAATAGAAAATTAAATTTACGTCGTCAGACATTACAGTAAACAAATTGTTCTTTTTTTTTTTTTTTTGAGACGGGCGTATTCTATCGAAAACTTCAGTTGCCAAAGCGGCCTTTGAATTTGCTTACAACGTGACTGATAGTAAATGTGTGCAATCTTAGAAAACTATAACTTGTTAGTAGTAAATTTCATCCAAGGCCTGTGAAAAGTCTTGAAAAAGTTTTGAAATCCTGTCAGTTAAAAGGGGTGGAAACCATCTCTACAGAATCTGTAGAAAAATATCTTAACAACAATGGCTGCAAGAATGCTCACTGAAGAAAAAAACCACCAAAGGAGGCCAAACTCGATTTTGAGTTTTGTTGAATTTTGCGTTTACATATAAGCATATTTTCATCATCTGGTGGTTTTTAATTTACATTTTCAAGTTGCAATCTGCTAAAATCTGTTTGATATTTTGCATTAGCCTGTTTGAAAAGGCTGCCGTTTTACTTTCGCGAGAGCACAAAATCATGAGAATAGGACTTGAATTCATATAAGGCAGGTTAATGGCAATAATAAGAGTATACATATATTACACTAACAAATCAGATGTAAACCACTGAACTTCTGAATAAAATAAAATTAGGCACAAATACAAATTATACACAATTCCGTTTACATACATCAAACAAGCCTAATCATACATATGAACGAAAACAATACCGCACCAAGAAAATTAGTTCCATATTACCGAGGAAAGTGGGGTAATCTCTACATAAGGAAAAGCTTTATTCAACAGTTTATTCTTTAAAGACAATATGGTCTGATTTTTAATAAGCTTTTCAACAATCTTTGTATTTATCTCATTTATGACAGGTTTTCTGTTGTGTACGTCTTCTAATGGTGGCACTATTTTTCAGTTCATTTTCTAGGCTTCATATTTGGATAGTTTCTTATTTTCATTCAGTAAAGGTGAGACCTATGGTGGAGCCTGTCCTTTAAAGCCTCCTCAGCCATGGAAGTTACAGGAAGATTTTTGTAGCTGGATGGCTGTCACACCAGTTTTGTTTTACATATTTGTTTGATCTTTGATTTCTTTTCTTATTAATTTTCTCCTTCTTTTTTTTTCTAGTTCAACAGCTTATTTAAATAAAACCCTCTAGGTTTGAGTCTAATTAAATTTTTGGGGCTTTTATGTTGTTTTCAGCCTGGCTGGCCGTGACATAATTGGAGGCTTATCCAGGATCAGATCTTGAAAATATTACAGTAGAATTGAGTAAGCAGCAATGTGTCTCAAGTACCATTTTGATGAGTATGTTTTGCTGGGTGTTTCAGTTTCAGTTAATTTTTAAAAGGACGATACACATTAATAAACATCACTGGAAATGTGCCAGTTTTAGCCAAATGGCGCAAACAACAGACAGGACCCGTCCCCCCACCTGGAGGCAGAGGGAGGCTACCCTTTCCCCTTTCGTCCACCGGAGAGAACCCCAACATGTGGGCACCAAGGCGGGGGGGCAACAAGGATGCCCACACCAGCTCGCCACCTTTCCCCATGAGCAACTCCAGAATAAAATAAGGTCCAGCCCCTCTCGAGAAGGGTGGCTCCAGAGCCCAAGCTATGTGTTGAGATGAGCCCAACTATATCTAGTCAGTATCTCTCAACCTCACGCACAAGCTCAGGCTCCTTCCCCACTAGAGAGGTGACATTCCATGTCCCAAGAACCAGAGTCAGTACCCAGGATCGGTCCGGCAGAACCCACGTCTTCGGCTGCTACCCGGCTCATGTTGCACCCACCCCCTATTGCCCCTCCCACAGGTGGTGGCTCCATGGGAGGGTGGACCCATGTCTCCTCTTTGGGCTGGTCCTGGCCGAGCTCCATGGGCAGTAGCCCGACCACCACGCACTCATCTTCGAGCCCCTCCCCCAGGCCTGGCTCCAGGGGGGGGACCCCGGTAACCCGCATCCGGTCAAGGGACACTGTGTCCTTGAAGTATTTGTGCTCATAGAGGTCTTCTGAACTGTGCTTAGTCTGGACCCTCACCTAGGACCTGTTTGCCTTGGGTGACCCTACCAGGGGCATAATGCCCCCGACAACATACCACACTGGATCATTAGGTCCTATTGCCAGTAACCTCTGATGTGGGAGAATTTGTCAAGAATCCTTCCATGAAGCCATTTGATTACTTTACTAAAGAACAGCTTGTAGAAGTAGCTGATTATTATGAGATTGCATTAACAAGCTCTGAAAAACATTCACTACACTGTTGGATCTGCTGTGCTAACTCCTTTACTGGAGAAAAGAGCTCCTTTCTCCCATTGACATTAAAGATGTCATCTGCCTGATGGAGCTTTCAGTTCATGAAAAAGAATTAGACAAGGACAAGGATGTATTACATATGAAAAGCCATTAAGAGTTGTAGTTGAAGAGATTAGAGTTGGAGACCAAGCAAGAAAACATTGATTGAACCCCTCATACTTGTTTGTGCGATGTTAGAGAATGCTTTATGCTAGTACTTCCGTTTATTGAGAAAGATGTGGAAAAGTACTTTGAACGCTAAGTAGCAATAACGCTATTCATCCATGGGATAAAACCCAGGTTTATGCTTTTTATGTTATAAGCGTCTATATCGCTTTAACGTATTAAATATGCAGGAATTATGTAGTATGGATGAACAATACCGGTACACTTTAAAGCTTCTCTCTTGACAGATTAGTCCTCTTTCAGGGACAGGTGTAAGATTCGTTTCATATATTGTGTGACACAGGTGTGGTACAATCTTTATTTTGCACTGTATTTTACCCTTCAGATAAAACTGAAACTGGCACAAGTTTGTTAGTTTGTGATTTTGCAATGGGTTTTACTGTTAATTTAAAATCCAGTATCATAGCTGGCAGTATTGGTGCCAGCATATTGAGCAGTGACCTGGCTGGCAGTGTCGTTTGTGGGATAAAGTAGGTTCTGATGTGCTACCTACAGTTGTTATTGTGCCAGGCAAGTTCGAGGACCATGAATGTATGCAGAAATATCCTGATGTTTTCCCTGCCAGCAATGTCTATCATGCCACGGTGAAAACAGACAAATTTTAACAGATATTGAAGAAGTGTTGCTTTTCCTCTCTTCATTAGAGATGATGGTTTGTTTGATTTGACTGATTCCTTCTTAGTCGTACTGGAAGTGAGTATGACGTGCGAGTCCTCTTCCAAGGTTCCCCTTGCTGTGCCTGGTATAAAATCAAGCGGAAGTATAAGATGTCTGCTGTGTGCCTCTCTCGAGAGTAATTAACGGCTGCTCAAAGGGCAGATGAGTCCCTTCCTTCACTGTTTCTATCTGTCCTGTTTTATGTTGACATTGACAAAGAGCCTGAATGTTTCTTTCAGGATGGATTTTTGATGAACAGATGGAGGGCGTATAATGTTCCGGATGAGTGGGACTCTGTACTCGGATGGAATCACAATCTGACTTATGGAGATTTGAGAGTACCTCATGATGGTGTGGCTGGCCATTTAATACATAATCACATACTTTAGCACCTTTTCTGGCCTGGATTAAAAAGTGAGCATGGTCCACTTTTGTAAAATCTGTAATGTTTGTCATCTTACAGGTAAAGCCAACCAGACCATTCCACCTGTTCCTCTGTATCCAGTTCCAGTAGTGGGGTAGCCCTTTGCACCCGTTGTCAATATTGCTAGCCCAAGCATGGCCATCAGTATCTTTTGACAATTAATGTAGCTACTTGGTATCCATGAGCAGTTCCTCAAACGGTGGTGATTTGTCATGAAAGAGCTGCTCTCCAAAAGTTGATCAGGCTTAATGTTCGCATTTCATATCAGCAAACCAGCAACCATATCAGCAAACACTGAAGAGCACATGCTTACTTTTTGGAGACTGGTAAAGACTTAGCATATGCAGTTCCCTGGTCCATAATATGGTGGAATATTTTTTTGCATGTATACTGCCTGGGCATTTGGGTGAGTTGAAAGGTTAGTGGCTAAGTGATTCCCTTGTGAAAAACATTGAGAATTGGACAGGAATTTTTGTGGAGAGTCCAAGTTAAAACAATTTTTGGTACAACCATAAAACTAAAGATTTTAAAGTCAGTGACAAAGTTCTTGTGTTGCTGGCCGTTCCACTTCAGTGGTCCATATGTGGTAGGGCAGAAACTTTCCAATCGTAGTTATGGAATTTCCACTCTAGACAGACTTTAGCAGAAGCGTTTATCCCACAAGCACATGCTGAAACACTAAATTTGAACATGTCACTTCTCCAGCTTTCTCTAGTTTACCTTTGGCTGTACCTTTGGGATCAGGGCATTTGCTTAAGGGCTGCTGGCAGGTGTTTCTCACAAGTCAAGCGGAAGAAATCTTGGCATTTCTTACTTGTGATGATATGAGATTTTAAATTATAACACCTGGGATATGAAATGCGCCAGCGACTTTCTAGCAGTTGATTAATATTTCTGCTTGGTATGCATGGCTGTGAGGCTGTTTCGGTGCTCTTGTTGTTTATAGCTATTTTTGATGTAATAATGTTGGTTGAATTCATGAGCTTTTTCGCTGTTTCTTTGTTGCTAACCTCTCTATCAATTTAGCAAAATGTACATTGGGAAAGCAGCTGTTAACTACTTGGGTAGGATTGTGAAGGGAGGACAGATGTGACCTTTAGATGGCAAAATATCTGCCAACTGCAGTTCCCTGCTCCTGTAGATCACTGCAAGTTGCACAGGTCTTTGAGGTATGGTAAATTGCTACTATGATTTTTTGAAGCATGTATTGTGTTTTTAGTTAAGCATTTTGTTTAACATTTGGAAATACCACTAAAGCTGGCTTGTATAGCCAGTAAAGCTGGATTCATTCACTGAGAAAATAAGGATTGTTTGAATTGAGGGATTTGAAGTTATATATGGAATAAGAAGGATACATATATGAACTCTATGCAGACAGTGAAACAATTTTTAACTGTATGATAGACTACATGTACCTCATTTCACACAGCCAGCTGTCTCTCCCACAGAGTCTTAACCTAACAGTAAAGTTTTGGACTGTGTGTGCCAATGGCTGGCAAGCTGAAAAAATTACTGACCAAAATATCCTTTAATCAAATTTGCATATGTTGTCATTAAAAACTTCTAAATAATCAATAAATATCCATTGTTTCATCTATAATAAGTACTTTAAGAAACTATTTTAAGAATTTTAAGTGTTTTATTTCTTATTTTAGCCACCCACCAATGTTCTGTACTTTTTTTATTTATTGCAAGATTTGCAACAGTAATACAAAAACAATTTATAATGAAAATAGACATTTTTGTTATTTTTTCCACAATGTATATACTATATATACATATTGTGTGTGTGTGTGTGTGTGTGTGTGTGTGTGTGTGTATATATATATATATATATATATATATATATATATAT
>JAOUQZ010044376.1:0-11633 GCA_028564935.1 Neosilurus hyrtlii | reverse complement strand
AAATAAGCCCTATGGTGTTTTTTGAACCGAAAAAAAAAAAAAAAAAAGACAGTGTCTTATTATCGGGGAAACACGGTGGTAGTAGTAGTAGTAATAATAATATAGTATCAGCCTGTTACCAGCACTGGGTGTGATCCAAAGTACCATTTTATAACTCGAAACTCCTTAACCTTATGCACGTTTCTTGTTTTTTTTTTTATTTAAATTTTTTTTTAATGACACTCATAAATAAGGACATCCTTGAACACTTTGTCCTGAGACTCATTGGGTATATGTGCGCGCACGTGCATGTATTTGTACATGTGCATGCATGCATGCGTGTGTGTGTGTGTGTGTGTGTGTGTGTGTGTGTGTGTGTGTGTGTGTGTGTGTGTAAGTAGAATGGTGAGAAAGTTTCCTAAAAGTACATTACAAGCCAGGGGTTTATTACACATCTCTCACGCTAGTTATGAATCCTTCCTCCTCTGCTCTATTTATAATGAAGGTGGACAGGAGGAAACCTGTGGTATTTAATAACCAGGGTTATGACCTCAGTGTGTACACTTCCTCTCTTTTAACAGTAGACGTCGTTGCAAAGCAGCTTTATAGAAATCCGTATAAGAATTAGATTCTTAATGAGCAAGCAAGAGACAGCATTATTAAGATAAATTCCCTAAGACAACCTGAAGAAGAAACCACGACTAGGCTTCCTCTAGATTGCTGACTCTCTTAGCCAGTGTGGCTAACAGTTCTAAAAATCCTCTAGTCAGAGGAAAGACCTCTTAGCCACATTTTTCACAAATTTAAAGACAATTTTTTGAGCAACATACTTGTACATGATGGTACATTATTAATGCAGTTGCCATTATTTGGTTTCAGATAGCTGGTATATGCATAATGCAGTTTTGAAACTTAAGAAGGCAAATACTTTATAATTTGCCAGAGCTATTTATTATTTTGGTATGATTAAATGTGAAACTTGAGACTAAACATTAGTAGAGATCACAGAAAATGCAGAATTTGGATAGTGAGATGGAAACTGACAATAGAATTTTTAAATAAAAGTTACTACTCTCAAAAAACATTGAAATAAAATGTCAATTAATATCAATATAATCCATTTTGGACCGCAGTGAATGTGAAGCAGTGGTTTACTTCTGTTTAGTCCACATGCAAATATAAACAGCAATTCTATTGGCGTACTTGTGCTATATCTGATGCTAAACCCGCCAATCATGAGACCACTTTTTTAGCAATCAACGGAACTGCTTCCTGTCTCTATCTGCCAGATATTTGTTTACATATTACTTCTAATAATTTGAGTTGACTTCTTAATCTAAACTAAGGGCAGTATAGATATTTATCATGGCAGCTCCTACGAAAGTCTGCCGCATGCTTGAATTTATGTGTGGCTGAGTGGATAAAACAGTAAAGAATGAATTTTTACCAGGACAGTGGAGCTCTGTTTTGCAAGCTGTGCTCCTACACAGTAGATTTTCGGGGCATTGACACTATAAAAGACTTTTATCATCAAAGAAACACCAAGCAATTAAGGCCAGACATTGTTTATTCTTGTTTACAGTATATTGTTATTAAATTATTAAAACTCAAGTGACATGTTATATAGATTGCTAAAATATATTGAGCATCAGTGTTTTCCATATATAATAAAAAGTATGTTGAAATGCTTATCCTATACATTAATTCATGAAGTTTGGATTCAAAGCAAGATTGTACAAGTTGCATACTAATACGGAAAGTAAGACAGACCCAAAACAAGTACCCTCTTTGAAACGGAAAGTCATAGGCTTTACATTAGCACATACGTTAGCACAAACGACAGCACATGTGTAGCTACACATACACGATCATTGATAACAACACTTAGTTATGAGCATAGATTTTGGGTGTTTTTATCTATTAAAAATAATAAATAAAAACACTTAGAATGAGTTATTTTTATGCATTGCCAATGTGGTGAACATGATAACATTGCCAAATCAGTGCTGGATTAGCCAGTAGGGCCGTGGTGAACAGCTAGCCGAAGCCTAGCTTGAGGGGAACCAGTCTCAAAAGGGATCGTCTTCTGGGTGATGTCAGATGAGTTAGAAAGATTTCAGGAAATAAAAGCAAATTGAATTATAAATAAATTGAATTGAAGACTTGAAATTATCTGTTGTTTCTGATAAAAATTTCTTAAGTTGATTAAATGTTGATATTAATTTTGATTGGTCAGTGGTTCATTATTTTTTGGGTGATTTCAAGAAAACGAGGCATAAACATTTTCCCAACAGACCAAAATTTGAAATACACTTGACTTGTGGATAGATTAGCTTTGGAAGATTGCATCAGAGAGATTTTTGGACCAGGTTTTTGAGGTTGCTGTTCTCCCTGTGCTTCTGTGGGATGTACATTAGGTTAACTGGCTGTTCCACATTGAGCCTAGGTGAGAATGTGACTTTTGCCCTGTAATGGTGTGGTGAGCTATTCAGGGCATATCCCACCTTCACCCAGTGTCGATAGAGAGGTACCAGCCTCCCTGAGACCTTAGTAGGATTAAGCAGTTTGTCAAATGACTGACTCGTTGTGCGAGTATTGTGGCTCATCCCAGTCTGCCTACCAGCACAATGAGCATGGCGCTTTCAGACGGTAAAACCTTAAATGGGAGAAAGAAGCAAAACAGGTCATCCAGCACATGTACTCAAAATCACTGTTTGAGAGGCAGGTGAGGAAGCAGCTTAGTGAAGAACTGTGGTGTTTTAAAGAAAATTAAAATCTTAAAATGGGTATAATATCTGACTTTAAAGTATTATTTCCTGTGCCAAGATCTGCACAGCTGAGATGAGCGGCTCAAAGAGACGCAGCTCTTATACAGCATGATTTCTACACTTTTTCTTTTTACATAATGCCACTTGCTGCTAATGCCATGATTCATTTCTCAAATGGCTCCTTTAACTATTTTTTTATATTGTAACTAGTTTTACAATGTCCACTGTCTTTTGAACTTATTTTTAGGTCTAAGAAAACGTCCCCTCCCCACAATATAACACATTTTTTGAGTGAGTTGACAGTTCATTGTGTTGCAGCTTTTTACACAGGTATGGCCTTAGTGAGAAATAAGAGTAAATCATTTTGTGGGAGTGAGTTTTTTTTACACTTTCTGTTTGCAGTCACAGTTTTGGTTTGACCAGTTACCCACATGAAAGCTCTCTCTGTTTCTCAGGTGTAGTAGTTTTGTAACTTGCGTAATATTTACCAAGAGAACAAGTTGTAATGTGTGCATGACTCAGTGCTTCATTGTTAGTTTCTGTTTCTTCACACTCAACTGACACTCATTTAAGGTTTGAAACTGTTAACAAATTAAAGATAAGTTTAGAAAGCAGCCAGAGATCATGTACTTTACTATTCAATTTTAAGACTTTAAACTTTCTTTTGCTCCTGACTGAAATTGCAGACATTATAACAGGCTGTTTGTCTATAGGCTGCAGCTTTTTTTCTATACAAGTATGAAGATTACACAAAGGAAGTGTATCGTGTTTAAGATGGTTCTTGCAGATAAAGAAGGTTGTTTAAACCGAAGTTAAACAAATCCAAGTGCGTATGGAACATACACATTTCCTGTTGCAGTTTGGAGAAGCAGGATTCTCTGTTCATGTCTATTTTATGTTTAAAATAATGTTAAGTGGTATTATTTCTAAGAGTTATGGCTTTATCTCTCCTCTAGCTTGGTTGCAAAGTTGTTTTCTTCTTTTCTATCCACTCAAGTTAAGAACAGGAACCAGTATCAATTTCTTTGTACCAAGTGCATTTTATTTTATTTTATTTATTTGTTTATTTTCTTTCTGGTAAAATGAAAGGCAAGCCTTCCAGACTCTTCTGTTAAACATGGACATAATCATATTTTCATTGTGTTTAACTTACATTTTTGAAGTTGCACTCTGCTAAAATCTGTTTGATAGTTTGCATTAGCCAGTTTGAAAAGGCTGCTGTTTTACTCTCACTGCAAAAATAGGATGTGAATTTAATGGCAGTAATTACAGTATTCAGGTAATCAGATATAAACTAGTGAAATTCTGAATAAAATAAAACTAAGCACATCTACAAATCATACACGGTTCTGTTTACATACATAAAAACAAACATGCTCTCCTACATGTAAAAGAAAGCATTCCATTATCAGCAAAATTCATTAACAGGTGTTTTTTACTTGCATAATGTTTAAAGGTTTTTGATAGGGCTTGACAAGGAGTCAAGTCAACTATCAACCCAGAGATCGCAAGTTTGAATCCGGATTGATGCCACAGCTATCCCTGATGGGGAGTCCATGGGAGCTAATTGGTCAACACTCATTTCCCTGTCACTCACAGCAATCACCAGCCAATCATGGGCGTCTGTGAGCCA
Organism: Neosilurus hyrtlii; assembly: GCA_028564935.1. Classification (NCBI taxonomy): domain Eukaryota; kingdom Metazoa; phylum Chordata; class Actinopteri; order Siluriformes; family Plotosidae; genus Neosilurus; species Neosilurus hyrtlii. The sequence continues at coordinate 7,253 of JAOUQZ010044376.1, read as the reverse complement.
ATTTGTTCGAGGCATGGATAGTGTTTTCAATGCGAGTGTGTTAGGCTGACCCCAAAAACGCATGCGCAGCAGTTCGAAAAGTGTCGGGTGGAGGCATCGCATGTCACGGAGGAGGCATGTGCATGCTTGCACCCCTCCCTGGCTAGTAGTAGTTGTGTGATAGGGAAGGTGTACTTGAAGGGTGGGAATTGGATATGACGAAATTAGGGGTGCATTTTTGCAAATTTGCATTAGCATGTTTCACTTTCGTGTGTGCCCAGAATAGGACATGGACACATCCACAGTATACAGATATTAACTGGTGAATTTCTGAATTAAATAAATATAGGCACATCTGCACATAATACTACTTTACATTTACGTACATCAGATAAGTGTTTACTTTTAAAATAAAATTACTCGTGTGTGAATGAGTTCTTGGTGAAAAAATTGCAGCTGAAATAAAGCGTGTGCCTGGTCTCATGCATCACCTTTATAATCCATACACTGAGCCACTGTGCTCCGTTTCCCGCCACGGGGTGCCATGTTTGAGAAATTATAGTGCACATGAGCACCAGCTCACACTAGTTCACATGTGCACACACAAGCACACACATGCTTGAGTAGGGAACATACACTTATTATCTATGAGTTCTGATTCAAGGGAAAATGAAATGAATTAAAAGGTACATAGCCAAGAGGAAAGAATAAGCATGTTGTTTGTCCTCTGGGTCCTACCTGAATTGGATTAACCTGTGTAAACTCGTGGGGTTTGATATGACAGGGTTGAACATTTGTCAGCTAACCAAGTCTGACACGCCCCTCTTGTTAAAAATAGGTTTAATAGTGTTACATGTTATCAGATTTTGGTGTTTTTGATTAAAAGGAAATGAACATTCAATAGAATATTAATATCACTACCTGTATTAGGGATTGATGATTGATTTTCCATTTGGCAAATAAATCTTAGGAGGTTTTCTGCCACATTGGTGGGTAAATCTGTGTACCAAAATATGCATCTTTAATCTTTAAGAACGCTGTCCTGAAGGACTGTATTAAATTCTGGTGTTACGCGTGCATTCTGTAAAGACCTGCCCCTTATTTACTGTCTTTGCAAAACATGGAAAACTGTTATTTGCTTTTAATTATGAGAATACATACATACATGCAATGTGTTTGTGTTCACAAGGTATAAAGCTGTTCCGTAGAATTGGTTTATAATTCAAATTTAAGATTAATAGATGCTTAACACTACATTAAAATTTGATTGAAATTTTGCTCTGGCCTCTTCAAGTATGCATTTGATACAATATCTTATTGGATTAATTGAATGACAAATGTGTCGCAAAAATTACATTTATTATTTCAGCCAGTAAGACCTTGGTTGGCAGATTTTTTTCATTGTCTGGACATTGATCACTAGCAACTTTGTCATCCCAAATGTTCATTCATTTTCTACTTGTCTCTAATGCTTTGTGTACATCAGGGGTAGGCCTGTACTGAGGTGAAAGCTTCCTGTTACCACTGGATGTGTGTTTGAGAGTGCTTGTCCTGACATGAAAGCATGATCTCATCCTTTAGGATTTTACAGCAGTTCTGTTACATATGTGAATGTGTGGGTGGTGGATGGTGTCGGAAAAGCCATTTTGAGTGTGAAAATGATCTAATCTTTGTTTTTGGCTCGTAATCTGTGCCATGTCAGCAAGTTCAGAGGTCCGGCACATGCAGCTGCTAACACAGTGCTCACACAAGGTTGAGTGCAGCCTTAAAGATTAGTTTAATGTTTTCCAGCATGTGGCCTCAGAAATGTTGAAGTGTAGTCTGGAACACCTTCACGTGTTTTCCTTTGCCTCCATTTCTGTTTGTTTTCTCTCTTAAAGTGTTCCATTTATTTACCATGCTGAAGTCAAGTCTCTCTCTCTCTCGCTCTCTCTCTCGCTCTCTCTCTCACTCTGCACACATGGTTTTTTACTGAATATCACTCAATCACCTGCTTGCCTGCACAAGTCCCCTTTGTCTTCTCTGTCAAATAAGTATCCTTATTTGGATTATTTCATCACTTCAAAATAGCAGTTTAGTCAGTAGTAATGTTTGAAGTAAACTCTTATTAATGATGTGTCACACATATTGGTGAAAGCAGATTGTCATGATGTGTGTTCTTTCTTCTAATTTCCAAGCCTCTATGCTTTCTCGGAGATAAATATCCGAAATAAATAAAGCTAGTGGATATAAAGCTGAGATCATTCATTTATTCATTTTCTGAACTGCTTAATCCTAATTAGGGTCTCTGGGCGAGGGCAGAGTACACCCTGGACAGCTCACCAGGCAATTAGAGGGCAGAAACACGCTGCCGGTTATGCAGCCTACTGTTGACGAAAATCAGCAATGGTTCAGCAGTGAGAGACATGGCCTGCCATTGATAACCCAGTTAGCGGCACTGGGGGGACAGCAGTGACATCTCGTTGACAGTGGGGCCTGAACCCCTGACTTTGGAATCAGTAATCCAGCACCCTACCATAAACCCACCACTGACCCTAGATGACATCATTAGTATGGGAATTAGTTTATAGCTAATTGATTGCTGTTTGACTATTTCTGTGAATGCCGACTCTCTGGGATTTTCACTCTGTATCTAGCGTTTGTTGTTGCCCAGTCTGATGAATTTTGATTTCTGATGAAACATACAGATGACATGGTCAGAATTTGGGGCCAACAGCATGAATCCATGAACCCAACCTGCCTTGTGTCAAGTCTGAACTGGTTGGGGTGGAGTGGTGTAGGGAATGTTTTTCAGACCCTTTAATAGCAATAATTCATCACTTTAATGCTGCAGCCTCTTGGAGTATTATTGCTGACCATTTGTGTTTCTTCATGAACACAGTTTACCCACACTCTAAAGATAATACACCATTTCACAAAAGAAAAGGTAATCTTAAAGCTGGAACATAACAATAAATTCAGTGTTCATCAGTAGCCGTCACGGTGATCACATCAGAATCCAATAGAACACCTTTGAAGATTCATAGCATTGAAGTGCCCCTAAGAAATAAGTTGGAATGATGTGATGCAATCAGTTCAACATAGACCAGAATGTCAAAGGCATGTTTCCAATAATTTTGGAATTTATGCCACAAAGAATTAAGGCTGTTTGTTTTTTAGTAGTCTTTACATTGCATAAGAATTTAGCAAGGATTACAAGGTTATCTGTTTCTTTTAACTATTGTTTTTTTTATTATTATTATTTTTAAATAATTACCTCTTCATTCTGATTCCTAAATTGGAATAATTTAATGATAAAACTTAAATAAATACATTAATTCATGTTTATCTCAGGTGAAAAAGCAAAAGGAACTTGATTGAATAAGGTTCAAAGGATCCTGTCTGTAAATGTTAGAAAACGGCTTTGTTTGAAGCATTTATTATGGTGAATAAATAATAAGGCTTGTGTTTGTTGATGTGCAGAGGCTAAAGAAATACACTAGACTCAGGCAAACAGTAGAACTCTGGTTTGCTGTACTAACGCTGACCTTAACCTTGATAAGTTTTCATATCATTTAATGTGAACACAGACAAAGCCAAAACATTACCAGTTACACAAAAAAATGTCCCGGTTTAACTCTGAGTGACAGTGTATGAGTGATTTGTGAACCTTTTTTTTTTTTTTTTTTTTTTTTTTTTTTTTTTTTTTTTAATCCTCTTAAGTCACACACTTGCCACATTTGCTGATGTGTGTAGCGCTGTTTTTACACCAGTCAACCCTGAACACCACTTAACTGGTCTGCAGCTGGTGTTTTCTGACTCCTTTCTATCATAGCAAGCATTAACCATTTCAGCAGTTTGTGTTACAGTAGCTCTTCTCTGGGATCAAACCAGATGTACTAATGTTTGCCTAGCATGAACACCCCACAAGACCTGCCGTATTGGAGATGAACAGACCAGATCAGTCATAATATTAAACACATTATTACAATTGACAGCTGAAATGAATAACATTGATTATCTTGTTACAGTGGCACTTGCCAAGGAGTGGGATTTGTTGGGCAGAAAGTGAACAGTCAGTTCTCAAAGTTAATGTGTTGGAAGTGGGAAAAATAAACTTGTAAGTAAATTTGTGTAAAGAGTGACTTTGACAAAGGCCACATTGTGATGGCATTGTGAAAGGTTTGTTCATTGCTTGGGTGCCCAAGGCTCATTGATGCGCATGGAGAGAGAAGGCTAATACATCTTAAGTAGGTTTTTCTTTATTTAATGCTCTAGTCTAATGCTAAGCTTAGTCATTGTCTGGAAACCCACCCTTGAGGTCTGAACTGTGAGGGAAGTATTTCGGGGGGACCAAGCACAAATATTGTAATAAATAGTGTCTATAGTGTCCAAGTGGTTGTCTGTATAAAGCACAGGATTCATATTTCATATATGTATAAAATGTTAAAATATTTATTTTGACAATGCTTGTTTTTTAAAGTTTCAGAATGCCCTTTGACTCCAGACACTCCATGCAGCACCAACAGCAGTCGCCTTGCAGCACTTAAGAAGCAGAACGATATCGAGCTCAAAGTGAAGCAGGGTGCAGAGAATATGATACAGATGTACTCCAATGGTTCCCACAAGGTAGTGTGTTTGCAAAAGCACTTTTAGTCTGGGTGGTGGGGTGAAGAGTCTTAATGATGAAGTGGATAATCTGAAAGCTCCTGCATAATGTGAAGTTGCACGTAGCTGCAGTTTGAACTGTTTGTAGATTTTGTTAAAAATCGTACAGGTGTATTGGTATAATCCATCTCTCTTGATGTCTTTTTGACCTCTAGGACAATCTGTTTGTAATGAAATGTAAACCAGATGTGAGCCAGCAATACAGGTTGAAATTACTTGTATTAAAATATGTGTGAAAGAGTTATAAAGCCTATTAACATGTATTTCAGTGTTCGTGTTTACTTATATCCATTATGAGTGAGGTTTGTATTTTCTTATTGCCATTTATTATATCATGTGTACATAAATGTTATGTGCTATGCAATAATCTATGACAGAAGTTTTAAACATCTCACAGGAAATGGTAGATTTGCTTTTGTTTCACTGACAAAGGAAGTTTAGAGAACTTGAGACTAAGAGGTAACTGGTACACGGTTTAAACCAATACCTTCATTGCGATGAGTGCGTCTGCTGTGATTTGGGATTCAAACGTTATGATATTTTAAGACGTTGTGATGATGCTAAGGAAAGTTTGGGTATAATTTTGCTATTACAAAGGCTCATACTTTCCCAACAGCATCTATAGATTGTAAGTATTTTACAAAAACGGTAGGAGTGGCCTAGTAAGCAGTATGGTGTGTTTTTAAAACCCACAGGTGAGCTCAGCAAAGGCCTAAAAGCCGACAGATAAAGTGGATAATAGTAGATTTCTTTGCTTGGTGAAGAAAAACCTACTCACAATGTCTAGCCGTCTACAATCAAGTGATGCCTTCATGAACGTAAATCCAGAGGGTTTATCTCAAGATACAAACCACTGGTTACGCTCAAAAACAGAAAGTTAAGATTAAACTAGAAAGTTCCCAGTTCTGGAGCAACATTCTTTAGAGATATTAGATGATAGAGATTTAAATGGCTCAACTTACCTTTCTCGATCTCCCTTAAAACATTGTTAAAAGACAAAGATCTTGCTGAGTGTGTCCTTTTCATGGGCGCCATCATCATGAAATTGTGGGTTATCTGCTTCTTGCTTGGAAATTGACAAGTATCATTGTTTTGAATTGCTAGTGACACCTATTGTCCTTTGAATAGACTAATACTGTTCTAACAATTTTATAGATTGTACTAGGTTGCCTAAGGTCTACAGTAGTGCACGAGACTCAATTTTAATGGTCAAGTGGGTTATCTGGCTCTTGCACGGTGCCACAGAATTCTGAAGTGTGTAGAGCTGCTCTTTGCTCAGTTTTAGTCTAGGGATGCAAAAGAGATCAGATAGTGTTTCAGAGTACACAACGATAATGAACCAAAAACAACATGAAAACAGCCCAAAGCCTTCTTAAGACAAATAAATGGAATGTTCTTAAGTGGCAGAGTCAACTCAGCTGACGATGCTTTTCACTCACTGAAGATAACACGTCCGACACAAAAACCAACAAATAAGCAGCAACTAACGGCTGATATGATAAAGGCCTAGCAAAGCATCTTAATGGAGGAAACTCATGGGTGATGCCAGTGGGTTCCTGATTTCAGTAGTCACTCACTAAAAGTATTTGCATCCAAGTATTAAAAATCATATTTATATTTATAATGTTTATCTAACTTGGTTAAATGGAAGGACTGTAAAAAAAAATGCAGTTCATTGTGAATCCTTGTGAATTAAAGCTCGATCCTTCCTCCACGTTTTCTTTAAATTTAATTTTTCTTGTTTCACCAAAAAAAATATGCAGCAATAGCCACCACAGCCAGCTGCTCTTGACAGTCACATAATGGACAGATCTCGAATTTGTTTTCATGTGGAATGAGATTGGAGGATCAGGCATGTTTCCAGGTGAAGGATTATGTAGTGTGTGAGGCTCATCTGTGGTTGCTCTTGTAGTATACACACTGCTACATCCAAAAACAACAGATTGCAAGTGATAAGTCATGTAGTGTGCACAGTACAGTGATCTGAAAATCATATTGTATGCACTTGGCATAAAGGACAACCAGGGCTTTCTGTCATGTAACAAGCCCTTTATATTCTCTTCGGTGAGTGATGTGAATGAGGTATGTGTACCTCTAATGAATAGGACTTGGAACATTCTGACAAAATGTTCACTGTGTGTAAGCTGGTGTTTATAGGAATATTCTTTTTGCTTTAGCTACTGGAAAAACAGGTAATACCACTTGTGTATTGTTTTATATTTAAGACCGTTTTCTTTACCACTTTTGTACAATTAGCATTTGTTCATTTAAGCTGGGAAGCCATTAGAGAAGTGTGATGAAGCTTAGAGACCTCATGTCACCATATTCACAGTTTGATTCAACAAAATTATGATGCAAAAGGCAGTCAAAACATTTGTGCTGAAGCCATCAATACAGTTTAATTGGAGAGTAAATAGTAGATTTTTTTTTTAACCTCACGGGGTTGCTCTTGATCTTGGTGCGATTAGAGAAGATGGAATTGACGTCACCGGGAGGAGATTCTTGTGTTGTTTTCCTGAACACAGCTAAAATGCCGTCAAACTTGAACTGAATTGCGGGTTACTGCAACAACACGTGTGCGAAAGGTGTTAGTTTGTTTAAGTTTATATATATATATATATATATAT
>JAOUQZ010044375.1:0-11633 GCA_028564935.1 Neosilurus hyrtlii | reverse complement strand
TATATATATATATATATATATATATATATATATATATATATATATATATATATATATGATGTAGTTGCTATCAGACGCTGATTGATTTGTAGTCTGTAGTTTACACTTCACAACCCTGGCAGTCCCGCTGTGTGTAATGCGTTCCCCATGCAGATGTTTCCAACTCAGGGTTTTTTTTATTTTTGTTGTTTTTTTTTATTTTATTCTTTTTCGCTTCTACCCCCTTTTTACCCTCTTCAATTACAGTAAACAGTCCTGCAGATCTGTCATTTGATTGGATAAACCAGAAATCACAGGTGACTCTTATTTTATTATTATTATTATTATTTCTATTGATTTTTTGTAAAGAATAGGCCTTGAATCTTTTTTGAAACTCTGAAGGGATTTAAGCGGATGTAGAACGCTGTGAATCTTCTGTGTACATATATACAAACCTTGTTTTGATGGTACGAAGGCTGTGCGCGTCGTCAGGCACTAAAAGCTGTGATGGTATTAGGGGTGCGGGAGGAGGGGAGCTCATTTCCATTCAGGACTAATATATCTGTTCTTCATGCTTTCGTGGCCAGCTTCAGATTTTACACGGGAGATATTTACATGTAAATACACAGAGTGTTTCCTATTATCCTCCGATCCCCGGCTGGAAGAACGCATTAAGGATTCATCTGAACGAAGACAGGAAGAAGAAAGAAATGTCACTACGCTTCCTGGCAGATATTTAACTTCTCACTTTCTGACTCTTTGAAGTTATTTTAAATGATGTTCACGTGCACTACTGCTGCTCTCCGATGGCCTGGCGTCTCTTCCAAGCGGTACTCCCATCAGCTAAGATCCACCGCAACCCGGGCTCGAATAATCCCCTTACTGAACATCCTGTCTCAAATATTTATTTTGGGGCGGCAAGGTGGCGTAGTGGTACTTCCTCAGGGTACTCCGGTTTCCTTCCACAGTTCAAAAACATGCACAGTAGGCTAATTGGCTGTTCCGAATCATCCCTAGTTGTGTGTGTGAATGTGAATGGTTGTGTGAGTGTTGGCCCTGCAATGGCCTGGCGAGCTGTCCAGGGTGTACCCTGCCCTCGCCCAGAGTCGGCTGAGATGGGCACCAGCCTCCCCGCGATCCTAATTAGGATTAAACGGCTTAGAAAATGACTGAATATCATTTTGGATGATGTCCATCACCCTCCAACCTTATGGATAAGCTCTGATAATAGAGCTGCTGTTGTCATGGACATGGGGCCGGTGGCGTAGCGGGTAGGGTGGTGGACTCAGGATCGAGAGGTCGAATCCCTATTAGACCCCCGACATGATAAGACCCATGGGCGAAGTCTTAACCACAGGTGTGCCTCTGTCCACTCAGTATAAATGTGTGCCAGTAAAAATACTGGGAAGGAAACCTGCGATGAACTAGCGTCCCATCCAGGAGGAGTTGAACTCCTAGTTGCTTCACGCTACAGAAACCAGGGATAAACTCCAGCACTGGTACCAGTAGGCTCGGGTGTAAAAGTCCAACAGACTAACCTTTTAATTGCCATGGATAGAACACTACAGGGTGTCCCAAGAGTCCCCATACAGGGAGACATGAACCCTTTTTATTTACTTGTTTACCAAACAGCCTAATACTACTAGGGTCATGGGAAGGCAGGAGGGCAATGGTGGGACGCACCCTGAACAGCTTGCCAGTCCATCACAGAACACACACACACACACACACACACACACAGCTAGGGGCAATTTGGAACAGCCAATTAGTCTATTGTACATGTTTTTGGACTGTGGGAGGAAACCAGAGTACATGGAGGAAACCCACACAAGAACTGGGAGAAGATGTAAACTCCACACAGTAACGTCCTCTAGAACCCAGAACCTTCTTGCTGTGAGGCGGATGTGCTGACTATATAATATGCCTCCGTACACTCCATGACTCCACTTTTCTTACTCGACCCAAATCTTTAGCACCATGGACTTGGTTTTATCTGGTTTCGTCTTACGACACTGTAATACTGATTAGGTCGAAATCTTTAGTTTAGCCACTTTGTCATGCTATTTTAATTTTAAGTTTAAGTCTAACGTGATTCTATTTTAAGGACTTCAAGTGCCGATTTATTTAAAAACAGTGTAACCCTCTATATCACTGAATCAGTACGAGTTCTATTTTAGGTAATCTGTATTTGCAGACTTGCTGTCTCTGCTGTCTCTGCATTATCGAGACCATTATTGGACCTTTAATCTCCCTTCCCATCACCCCTGCAAAAAAAATATGGTAACACCGTTCATGAAGAGTTTAGCTAGTGATGAACGTTTTACTCAAAGCGCAAAAATGGTTGTGGGTGCGGCTGTGTAGAGTGGTGAGAAAAGGCTGTAATATATACCTGAGCTTCCGAGCGCCATTCTTATGCAAATGTGGTAAAGCCATGGATTCCGTTTCGTCGTCGCGTGTGTGCCTACATGCCCACACAAGCAACCAATAGATGACTGGTGGAGCGAACACACGCGTTCACTAACCTTTCACGTGGCACCAACTGGTATATATAATGTCAGATCCCCATTGTTGTATAATGGGGCCTGATGTTAGGTCACGTTACGTGAATGATGTGTTCATGTTAATACTAAATAACATTTCAAATTTAAAAACTCTTCCGAGTCTTCAGACACACGCATGCACTGTTTTACATGAAGACGAAGTGATAATGATTTAATTAGGTCCCGGCGTTGGACCTACTGGAAAGTTCCTGTCTATGTAAATGTAATGACTATCGTAATATTCCTTTACTTTAGTACAATTTCTGTAAGCTCTGAAATGTCTAATAATAATATGAACAATATGTAGCTCACGCTAAAGGTAATAACCTAGCGCGGACAGACAAAAACACACAATTTCCTGTGGAATGAAACCCGGTGTGCCACAGTATCTTCCGCGTAGCTCACACGAAAGGTAATGAAGGAAATGGCGGGAAAAATATATCGCGCATGTGCATGCTGCTGCCGTCGGCGCTGAGCGCGCTTGCACGTTGCAGGTTATTATATTATTTCACGTATTCATGTTTCTGTCAACATACACATGCAGATATATTCAGAGCCCCACTTTTAGGCAGTGAATAAATCTGAATTTTATAATAAACAATTATTAGTACGATTAAAATTATTATTATTAATTATATAAAAATAAACAATTTGTCCTTAATTTATCCAAACTGACTTGTCTGTGGCCTGGTGTTGAGGGACTTCCGCTCCACATGATTGCCGTGTCTTTGTGAACGCACACATCATCCCTCCCACTCACGTCGAACTCATGTTAACACATCTGGTGATATATACGTGCGAGTACATTTCCAATTTCGTTCCTGTAAAAGGAACCTTGTGCTGTAGCCACGAGAACGATTTCAATACGTTGTTCTTTTGCTCACGGTGTTCTTAAAGCTGGGGTTGGTAATCAGAAAAGTTAGCAAATCTGTCCCAGCTTAACCTTCCCCTGTCCTTGGAGGTACTTCTAAAGCCTGTTCCCACCTCACATGCACGCTGGTTTGTGCACAGTAGGGTCACATGGCACGAGCACGGAGACACAGAAGCGTCTGATTGGGTATTTCCCTGTGGACTGCCGGGCAGTGATTGGTAGCCCAGCTTTAAAGCCTGTCTGGGGAAAAAATCTATATAAATGAATATATAAATTTTTGCAAGACATTTTACTAATTTCTCTTTTTTTCCTGTATGGAGACTTTTGGGACGCTCTGGTCATTGTATTATAATCTCTGTACCATGCAGTATCTACAGGAATAACGTCATGTGCAGCATTGCTAATAAACCCTTTAAATAGATGATCTTAAAGTCCCAGGATCCCAGTCTTCATGTCTACTTCCTTTTTGGCATGCCCTACATAAGAGCCCTATATTTCACCTCATTAACTTGTTTTATTATCACCGCTCAAGTTCTCTTGCGCCGCAGGGCTCACATCCTGCCTCCACTGGCCCCCTACAATAGCAGCGTAAAGTATTCATTAAATCCAGGAAAGGATGAATATTATATAGGCTACTGCACTGAATGCCCTGATAACTGGTCTGTTAAATCTAAAAGTCACTCCGTCATTTGCCAAACTGCTTAATCCTCTCGGCTTTCAGGTAGGCCGGAGTCTATCTCACCCGACACTGGGCGAAGACGGGGTACACTCAGAACAGTACTGTAGTCCATCGCAAGGCCAACACACAACCATTCATACTCTCACTCATACTTAGGGGTAATGAGGAACAGCCAGTTAGCCTAACGTGCATGTTTTTGGACTGTGGGAGGAAACCGGAGGACCCAGAGGAAACCCACGCAAGCACTGGGAGAACATGAGAAACACCACACTGAACCCAGGACCTTCTTTCCTTGAGGGGGACGTGCAAACCACCCCCATCACCGTGCTGCCCTTAAGTTGTACAACACTGAAGGGTCTGAAATAATAGGCTTCTGCTTTTAATGGAGTTAAATTCTTTCAACATGTTGTAACATAGTGTAGAACCAGTGATTAAGATAATTACTGTTATAAGAGCCGAGATAACAGACTGACATGCTGCGCTATGCTAAAGCCCCAAAACGTATTTAATCTTCAACATGAACGTGAGGATTTGCATGCGGATCTGTTCGCAGTTGGGCTTTCGGTTTCTCTTTCTGAAAGAAGTTCTGAATAGAATTGGAAAGCTTTCAGTCGATGACTTAAATCCGAAAGTTATCATCATCACTGCTATGCAAACATAAGATGGGCAAAATAAATTCCTTATTTGGCGCTCAAGTGACGTGGATCATGGAACGCGGTGCGGAGTCCAGAAGAAATTCATGGTCTCCTCAAACACATGCAGGGATCCGACCGTTAATTAAAACTGCAGGGTGGCTACAAAAATCGAAATGTTTGCAGACTGTCATTCTGAAGTAATTCTGGTTTTCCGACTATTGAAGTCAGGGTTTGTAAAGAGCTTACAAAGATAAATGAGGTCTCGTTCTTGAAAAGTGTCAATCAGGAGTGGGTTATTAAGCATTTTATTTAAGTTACCATAGAACACAAGTAAGGATCATTAAGGACCGTGTGGAGAAAATGGGACAAAACAGTGACATCACCAAGATCAAGACTGTCAAGAGGCCAACAGCAACATTTAAAAGAGAATGAAAGGAAAGCCTTCAGGACTCTCTTTTTACACTGTTAATCTGTTTATTTTTCATCGTCAGGTGGTTTTTACTTACTTTTCAAAGTTGCAGTTTGCTAAAATGCATTTGGCAGTTTGCATTAGCCTGTATGAAAAGGTCTGTTTCACTCTTGCGGATGTGTTAAATGCTCGGTAAAAGGACGGGTCATACTATAAGGCTAAAAAGATAATGGCACAAATGACAGTATACGGATATCAAACATACAAATCAGATATAAACTATAACATATAAACTTTACATACATCAGACAAGTGTCTGCTTATATACATGAATGAATGGTTTATACCTCAATGCATTCTAATGCAAACACTTCGATGTTTACTGTTTCCTCTGCGTTTGGAACGTCCCACTTTCCACAGTAAACTGGCGCCCCCTGTTTGAGGATTTATTACTCGATTAGTTTTTTTTTTCACGAGAAAGGGGTTATAAAGCATAGTGTATTTTGATAGGAACACATATAAACTATGAATACAAGCTTATTTGATATAGAGAAACCATTCTTATTTCTGTTAAACAAAAATTTACGGAGCCAGTTTAGCAAACACGGCAGTAAAAACAGTCAATCCATGAAAATATGTAGCCAAAAGCTTTGTAGCCATGCGTCATTACTTCTCCCGGTAAACACCAGGCTTTGACCAAGTTGCTGTAGTGAAATGGACGTCAGTTTGTTGAAAGAACTTTATTATGATTAAGGTTCAGGACAGGACGATGTTTCAGTGCAGGAGAACCTGTAGCTCTGTATACAGCTTTGTACTGTATGATGAAGTTCAAACAGGGATGACTCGCATGAACCTCTTCTGCTGAAGTCTTTTATTTATGTAAGGCAAGTCTGTTGTGACATACTACATAGTCTTGCACAATTCAGGAAAGGGATTTGGTGGTTAGAGCAGCGAGCTGCATGGTAAGCTTTTTATGGTCCAGTGAAACTGGCAGGATTTGGCAGTGAACCCGAACCTGAACTTCGCCAACATCTGAGCCGTGCTGCGGAAAATCCCAGAACGAGGACTCAGACAAGACCTGATTACACACCACAAGTTCTTACACTCTGTGTTTGGAGCATTAAGTGGATTAATTTTGGACCACCGTGTACTTTTACTACCTTCAAGCATCAAGATCTTGTTTTGATTACCTCCTAAGGACCTGGGCTGTTGGTAGTTTTCAAACATAGTGAAAGTGATTTGGACATTAGAGCGACATGACTTTCATTTTGAAATGAAAACGAATCATATTTAATCTGATTATTATTGACGCTAAAAAAAGATCCATTGATTGCCAACAGGACTTTTAACAGTCAGTAAGTTGTGGCTCTGGTCCAACTTATTCACTCAACTCAGATGCGTCTCGGTACAGAGCAGTTTTTCGTGTTAGGAACTATTTACACTTGGTCCACTACACGCACTGCATTTCCCAGGTATTTTCCTGCGTAATTACATTTCATCAGTTACTTCCTGATCGTCATGTGTGATTATGCAGCTGCTTGGCAAAGAGCACCAAGCTGAACATGACATGTGGGTGGTTTTACCTTGAGGAAGGAGTGTTAGACACACTTTGAACTATGTCACTCACTATACTTCATAGACGCAGGAAGAAATCGGATTAATTTCCCTTGTTTATTTTATTGTGAGTCTGGACAGGTTTTGGTTTGCAGGCTTATGCGGGGAAATAGCACAAACATGCTCAAACTGTGTACGTTGGCTCCCAAGTGGCGCAACAGAAAAGCTCTCACGGAGGTTTTTTCTCTCCCTGTCAATCAAAATGGCACTATTTAATTGTGGATTTCCGTGCTGTCATGTATGTGGAAGGTGGTAGATAGCACTTTCCTCCAAGTATGTCACACTGCCTTGTGGCACTCTGTGTGTAGGTTTTCAAAAAGACACAGTCGGCAGGTTGCATGTCACGAAAGAAGTTCAGTCACATGTTATAATTCGGTCTCACGTAGCCGGGATTACTTTACGGTCGACTAACTTTTGCCTTCCCGAAGTCAACTGGCATTTTTAAGTGTTCAGGGCACTTCCGTCAGAATACGTCGGAGAGCCAGGGAGCAATCTTGTGAACGAGCGTGGGCGTGGCTTCTAGGGATGTGAATCGAACAACACCTCACGATTCAATTCGATTCTGATTCTTGGGGTGACGATTCGATTCAGAATCGATTCTTGATTCAAACCGATTTTTGATTCATAACCATTACAAACAAAGGGAGCCAATTTCACAAGTAACTAAATTCTTCTATAAGCCAGGAACATCTCTTCTATAAGAAAGAAAGAAATGATATTACTACACAGCTGGTTTTGTGGATGTACTGATCTGCTTTGCTCGTTCAGAGTTGGTTGGGAGTTTAGTAAAGTGATGGAGTGTGCGTTGGTCAGGTGTTGGTTGTGCTGCTGCTCCGGTTCTTTTAGTTCCGGGTGATGGTGTAAGATGTGGGTTCTGGGATTTGAAGTGTTCCCGAAATACTTGACTTTTATTTTGCGCATTTTGCACACCGCATGTCATGTCAAGCTCCTTCTAAAGTCCGAAGTGCAAACATTTGCCTTGAGCGAAGACGGTGCTGGCTGTATTTCTTTTTCCTCATCCATGTCAAAGCTTGGCTAAAAGCTAGTTCTGGACCCGCCACTCACTGGAACAATTCACGATGGAGGCCGCGTCTGGACAAACGGTACGCGCTGTGAGTAAGGTTGGAAATGCTCGTGTTCTTACAAATCGATTCTTGAAAGTTTGAATCGATTCAGAATTCTAATAAATAAGAATCGCGATTCAGACGTGAATCGATTCTTTTCCGGCACCCCTAGTGGCTTCCATTCCTGGATAGTTTGGGCGTTGGTCAGTACAGGATCAATTAAACCGTGTATTAATTTGAATATTATTTCTGCTCATATTTGCAACAAATCCTCACCAAGACCTGCTGGAATGGCCCCGGCAGTCTCAGCCACGGTTCTTAACGTATCAACCATGTATGTGTGACCTTCGTGTTGGCCTTCGCCCTCCTCACTAGGAACCTGTTGAATGACAAATGTATACAGAAAATGGGGGGGAGAGAACATATACTAATAAATGGGATTTGCGCAACATGTTTGAACAAAGCCGTCGTCAAACATGCCCAGACTGCTCCCTGACCCCATTTAAACGTGGACGCCTGAGGTATCAGGATTACCTCTGGATTATATGGATTATTGGATCCTTCTTATGCAGGAACTAAAACACAACGCCAGTGATTACGATGTGGAATTTATAATTAAACACTTTAGTTCGTTTTTGTTATCACATACAGCAGCGATAAACAGTCACGCCCCGACCAGCCTCTGGTTTTTTCTGTCTCTTGCAGATTACATACAGAATTGAATTCATCAGAAGAATCGAGGAGGGAAAAAGAACCCAAACAAAAAGCTAATGTGGTTCAATGATGTTTCTCAGAAGGTCCTCTTCAGCAGGATTATTCAACAGGAAAGGCTTTAGTACAGAGCAGGGGTATCAGCTTTATCCACAAAAGGCCGATGTGGGTGCAGGTTTTCGTTCCAACCAAGTTTACCTACCAACCGCACCTTGCACTTGTTTAAATCAATTGATCTTCACTTTCAGTAACCTCTGAGGCGTGGCTCTGGCTCGGCTGGAATGAAAACCTGCAGCGCATCGTCCCTTTGCAGATGAGATTGAATACCCCTGCTTTATATTTCAGACTTTCCCATCACAGAAACCTTGAAACTCATCTTTTACAAAACTTACACTGATTGAAAGGTCATGAGTTCAAATTCCGGCACTGCCAAGGTGCCTTTACTGAGCACTTGAGAAAGGGTCTTAACCCAAACTTCTCAGCCGTGCAACAGTCGCTCTGGATACAGGCGTCTCCTGAACACCGTAATGTGAAATAATGTAAATATTATACTCAGAAAATCAAAATCAAATTCTTGTTTAAATTATAGGCTGAAATATTGACCAAGCTGTGCTTACAGAACAGCAGTCAATGTCTTCTGGCCAATCAGATATGAGAGTTAAACAGCGCAGTTATATATACACACACACACACACACACACACACACACACACACATATCCTGTACTGTAAATACATCAGTCTCTTTAAACCACACGAAATAAAACAGCATTGTGGATACACTGCAGTCAAGTGTGTGTGGTCATCATGGCCTCCATGTTCACCCTTCAGTAAGGCACAAGGCACAGTGTTCACGAGACGTTAATGAGCTTCTCTGACCGATATGACTGTTCGGAATAAACAGCGGACTGTTTACAGAAACAAACCCCACCTGTAAACAAGCTCATTTGCATATTGCATGAAATACAGACATCATATCAGACCTGAATGAACAGAGACGCACTTGAGTACAAGCGCAAGTGATGATAACACCTTATCAGGTCCAGTGAAAGCTGACTGCACTTTTTGAGGTGGTGCAAATTGTTTCAGAACATCTTGTACCAAGCACAGCTTACTGTCTGAACACACTCGGTGGCCAGTAGGAGGGCTTCCGCAGGTGAAGGCGTCCACGCTGGTTGTCAGGTCATTTCCGAGGCTTTGGCAGCAGATGGGTGGTTCTTCTTCGGTGGTTTTGCGTTATCAAGCTGACTGTAGCCCGTTCTCTCCTTTTGTTAGTGTTCTAGAAACATTCAGAAACCACGCATCTGTATTTATATTTATTTTTCTTGTTCATTGCCTTTTCCTTACTAGAGCCTTGTAACCACTGAAAAATGCGAAAGCACACTTTACCTCCTCACCCTTTATTTTGTTTCTGATCACTGATTTGTGCATGCATGCTCGCCTGTTGTCCCTTTATCTTCCGGCTTGCCACAAATTAGAGAGGGATCAAATGCGTAGGAAAAAGCGTGCTCAGAGGCTAATTATTCCCGTTGCCTGTTGATTGTTTGTAAAATACCCAGTCCCACGAAAATAGCTGTTTGTACACTGTGTTATCAAGCAGAAACATACCGCTGCAGGACGGGAATGCTTTCATTTTTTTATGGTCAGGTTTACTCATTATAGGTCAACTCCGAGGTTTATCATGCGACAAACTTGGTAGTGTGTCCACTAGTTTGATTTTGCTCCTCGCACACAATAGACAGCCTACAGCTGGGGATGTGATGTGTGGTTACCTGTGAGAATATTAGAATGATTAGAGTCTCCACAGCCTGATAGACATCTCTCCTGATCGCCGTCCGAGGCTGGTGTGAACGTCAGCCCTGGAGCAAATCAATAAAAACACTTTCCTGACTTCGGTCTGGAGTGAAATCATGAAAAGTTAACACTAAGTTTTCTTTTTTTACTGCTTTTCAGTAGATGATTCCTGCATACATTTGTATCATCTTTCTTTTTTGTTTAATTCTCCGTTTAACGAGTTCATGTTTCGTGTTATTTTGCTTGTCTAAAGTCTGTCTTGCCTACATGAGTTGGATGTTTTTTGTTTTTTTTTATTCTGTGCAATTCTGAGCAGTGGAAGCATCAACTCAGGCATGGAAGTGGGACAGGCATCATGTTTTGTGTCTATGGGGCTCTGCTCAGGAGCCCCCGCACTACACAGAAACAGCACAGTCTGATTAATCAGGGGATTTATAATATCCCTAGTGGATAATGCTTGAATTAAAATGACAAATACCCACAGGTTGTTATGGTCATTTGGAGCAGGCGTGGTCATCATCATCATCATCATGCTTTAAAATAGAAAAATAAATCGTAAAAATCTTGCTTTGTTGTTCTTGTTTCTATATATTTACTCTGAATGAGGTTAAAAACTCACCTTTACGGTGCGCCGATTACTTACATTTCTGTGCAGTGTGTCCTGAACGCTGAATGAGTATTCGTTCATAGTTAAACAGATGTTATTAGCTCTACAGTGCTTTGTTCTGATTAGAGCGTGCAGAGCTCATCATGGTAAAAAAATATGTAAAAATAAATTGTAAAAAATATTGATTTAGTTAGATTTTTAGGTTTCCACGTAGAATATACTGAAACTCCTAAAGACAGTTAAAAAGGCACCATTACAAATTCATCAATCACAAAAATGTAGGAAATAAACCATAAAACCCCTAATTTTATTGTTCACTTTTGTTTATGTTCCTGTTAAGTATCCACTGAAACAATTGTTCACCTCAGGCTTGCTGACTGTTTCTAAATTAAATAGTCTTATTATGATTATTATTATTACTATTATTGCTATTATTATTATTATTATTACTATTATTATTATTATTATTGTTATTATTATTATTATTGTTATTGTTGTTATTATTATTATCATTATTACTATTATCATTGTTGTTGTTATTATTAATAGTTTTATTATTATTATTGTTGATATTATTATTATTATTGTTAATATTCATTCATTAATTCATTTCTGAACCGCTTATTCCTAATTAGGGTCGCGGGGAGGCTGGCTCCCATCTCAGCCGACTCTGGGCGAGGGCGGGGTACACCCTGGACAGCTCGCCAGGCCATCGCAGGGCCAACAGTCAC
>JAOUQZ010044374.1:0-11633 GCA_028564935.1 Neosilurus hyrtlii | reverse complement strand
CCCGTTGATAGTGGGGCTTGAACCCCTGACCTTGGGATCAGTAATCCAGCACCTTACCACCAGGCCACCACTGCCCCATCTTTGTGTCTTGATTTGCTTTATTAAACGATCCAGTAAATAAATCCTCATAATTTCATAGATTTTAATCTTTTTATAACAACTGTGAGGTTGAGTGAGCATCCCGAGGAAGAGCATTAATTCATTCATTCAGTCATTTGCTGAACCACTTAATCCTATTACAGTCCCAGGGAGGCCAGAGCCTATTTCAGCCGACTCTAGGCGAAGGTGGGGTACACCCTAAACAGCTCGCTAGTCCATCGCAGCGTCAATACACACACACACACAACCATTCACAGTCCCACTCATACCTAGAACCAATTTTGAAATAGCCATTAAGCCTAATGTGCATGTAGTTTAACTGTGGGAGGACACTACCTGAAGGAAACCCCCATGAGTACAGGAAGAACATGCAAACTCCATACAAAAACGCCCTTGCCAAGCCCAGGACTCGAACCCAGGACCCTCTTGCTGTGAGGTGGACGTGCTAAGCACTACACCACCATGAATAAGAATAAGTCTGAGACATGGTCCAGTCATAGTAGAACACACATACTGTATAAGGGCAACTTAGTCCTGAAAATTGGACAGTCCATTGACAATAAAGGTAATGCATTTTAAATTCATTATACCAGCCTTTGGCATTTGCAAGCAATCACGTAAGTCTCACGAACTTAGCACTGTAACCACTTGTATTGTTTTTCTGCATAAACCGGAGTTTATTATGGAAAAGGCTAAGCAGTTGATTGATTATCAGCAGAGAGCCATTACTAATGACAAAGTGAGGTCACGCAGCACAAAGGAGGTTAAGTCTAATAAAAAGCATCCGTGTAATTAGCATCGAAAAGCAGTGTTGCAGGTGAGGGACTTAATCTACATTAGCATGTAAATTAGCTAGACTCACACTAGCAGCTACCAAATATGGACACCAAAGTATTGAAGTGCACAGAAATCAGATGGACCTGCATTAAATCCAGTGAGAAGCATTCACAGAGTGCATGATACCTCTGCCCTGCAACATGGGTAATGTGGCAAATAGACCCTATGTGGGTACTGGTTTTAATTATCCATGTGCTTGTGTTGTGACGACTAAATAAGTGGATGTGGCCAAATTGGCAGAAAAAGCTTTCCGTTTGAAGGATTTATGAAATGGCTGGAGTTTGACCTTTCTATGTCTTTCAAGGTCAAATATTTTGAAAGTCCATGTATGCTTTCATATTAGTGTTCCATAGTAGCTGGATGTCTATCTGCACTCACTCTGAAGTTATATGCACTCTCCCTCCAAAAATCTTTGACCTTGCGCTGACTTTCGCCATTAATCTTGACATTCCAAAATCATATAATCTCTGGTACTCAGGTAGGGTAGTGTTCCCACCAAGTTTGGTGAAAATCCATGCATGGACAAACACACACCAGTAAATAATTTTTATCAGAAGTAAAGATCCTTCAATATACTGTGATACACATTTAACTTGCACTTGATCAGGGACACCTGTACATTCATGCTGTATTCTAATCAGTCAAATATGTAGCAGCAGTGTGATATATATATAAAACCATGCAGATACAGACCAAGTGCTTCAGTTAAGGTTTATATTAAACAGGAGCTAAGGAAGAATGCTAACTCAGATGATCACACTCTTTACAAACATAGTGAGAAGAAACTTCAACATCTCACATAATACAGCACATCAAACCCTGAGGCGGATGAGCTACAGCACAGGGAGACCACACTAAGTCCCAGTCCTGTCAGCCAAGAACAGGACTCTGAGGTTTCAGTGGACACACTGGAGCCAAATAAGTGGAAAAGGACCAGGTGATGACCAGGCTACCAAAAGTTTGAAAAATGCTGCAGTAAAATATAATAATATTAAACTTTAAAATAATTACAGTGCGGCACGGTGGCGCAGTGATTAGCACGTCCACCTCACAGCAAGAAGGGTTCGACGTGTTGGCCTGGGTGGAGTTTGCATGTTCTTCCCATACCTGTGTGGGTTTCTGCCGGGTTCTCCGGTTTCCTCCCACAGTCCAAAAACATGCACAGAAGGTTAATTGGTGGGTCCAAATTGTGGTGTGAGAGTGAGTGTGAAGGGTTGTGTGAGTGTTGGTCCTGCGATGGTCTGGTGAGCTGTGCAGGGTGTACACAGCCCTTGCCCAGAGTGGGCTGAGATAGGCACCAGCCTCCGCGCGACCCTAATTAGGATTAAGCGGCTTAGAAAATGAATGGATGAATAATTACAAATAATTTACAAATTTGGTATAACGTATCATCTAATATTTTCATTAAAAGGAAATTAAACCCAAACTTAATACAAGTTATCCATAATATTTACATTTTATTTAAATATTATAATAATATTTTCTATTTAATCTAATAAAGCCAAGCAAAAACTCATCTCGATCATCTTGTGTTTTCACCAGCAGCACGGGATTTATTTGCATATGAATATATGGGGCGTTATTCTTTCTTTTATATGTACGAGCGCATGCTCCTTTTAATGTATGTAAATGGAATCGTGTATGATTTGTATTCGGGCCTAGTTTTATTTTATTCAGAAGTTCACTAGTTTATATCTGATTTGTTAGTTTAATATCTGTGTACTGTTGTTATTGCCATTAACTTCCCTTTATGAACTGGGTGATTCACGTCCTATTCTTGAAAATTATAAAATAGATTTTAGCAGGTCACCACAGACAGTAAGAGACATGGCCGGCCTTAGATAACCCAGTTAGCTGCACTGGGGGGACAGCAGTGACAGCTCGGTGATACATGCTCGAACCCCCGACTTTGGGATCAGTAATCCAGCACCCTACCACCGGACAACCACTGCCCATTTTATATCTCATATTTACAAATTTTACTTTGGCACAGAAAGCTCCATGTAATCTTAGGATCTGTGCCTTTTCCTGTTTTGCATCACAGGAAAGCTGCACCCAACTCTGGGTGAAGGCACGGTACACACCAGACACCTCGGTACACAGCTCTGTTTTTCTAACAGCATCTGTTTGGAAACAAACTAAGAGGAACAAAATTAATGTGAACTGCACTTCATAAAGGTGTTCTAGTATATAGTATTGAAAACACAAGAAAAACTATCCAGAAGGAGATTTTATGGTTTATTTTTACATTTTAAAGCGTGATAATGATGATGCTGCCCACCCGAGTGCCCATGACAAAGAAAGAGTGTCTGTAATAACGATTCAAACATTATCCACTTGGAATAATGAAATATGAGCCTGAAATAGCAGACCAATCCGATCACGACATTCCCTTGTAGTAGGTATATATATAATGTAATGCACAAAGTTCATTTCTTTCAGTAATTCAACTTAAAAGGTGAAACTAATATATTATATACAATCATTACATGCACAGTAAAATATTTTAAGCTTTATTTGTTAGAATTTTGATGATTATGGCTTACAGCTTATGAAAACCACAAATCCAAAATCTCAGAAAATTAGAATATTACATGAAATTAATAAAAAGGATTTTAAATACAGAAATGTCAGCCCTCTGAAAAGTATAATCATACATATATTCATTTATTTACTTGACAAGAGGAATATGTCATTTGAAGCCCATGTCCAAAAGCTCCCCCACACTTTTGAATGGCTTTTTCCTGACAATCGTCGTCTGCGGTCATCCACGGCACACATCCATGGATGCAGCACTTTGAGAACATCCAACTTCTTTTGCAATCACCTTTTGAGGCTTTCTGTCCTTGTGGAGGGGATCAATGATGGTTTTCTGCACAGCTGTCAGGTCAGCAGTCTTCTCCATGAATGTGAATTCTACTGAACCCGACTGAGAGACCGTTTAACGGCTCAGGAACCCTTTGCATGTGTTTTGGATTCATTTGCTGATTAGAGTGTGACACTTTGAGTATTGAACCTTTTCACAATATTCTAATTTTCTGAGAGGAAGTGCTGCCGGTAATGTTTACAGCAAATATCAGAATAAAGAAAAAGTGTGGTCTCTGTGATGTTGTGATTATGGGATGGATATTGTACAGCAGTGTATTGTTGCCACATTAAAGAAAAAGACCGTCAGATCAGTATCATGTTATAAAGCCAAACTTAGATATTTTTATGGCATACACTCACATCCGCCTCCACCTCCCTGGACACGTGTTGTGTTCTTCCTGAGGTTAGTATGCATTAACTTGTGGCAAGGTTGGCTGCTAATGGACTTGTGGATTGCAAATCCCTGCATGTGCAGCAGCTGCACATGCACCATAACGCCAAAACATGACAGTAGTCTCAGTAGTCTCAGCAGAAAAAATACGGTAAATAAGGGTAATTTAACTTTTGTTTTCACTACACTGCCAGGCATTAAAGTTAGTATGAGTCCATCCGTCTCTGTTACTATTTAATAATGTTGGGTGCTGTCTGTTAGTTTGCTGGATAATACCCTTTTGGTTTGGACTATTGGTTTGTTTCTCAGTTTGTTGGTTTATTTACTTTCATAGGAATTACTGCTCTTTAAGATAAGTATTTTGCTCTTATCCCTTTATTTGAGTTGTTAAAATTTGTGTTTATTAAAAATACGCCCTCTATGATTGTATTCAACCTTATCTTTCCTGCACACCCTCACATACAGACACACACCGAAACGTATTACATTATTACAAGAAACCTTACTTCCTATAACAATATACTATTGATCATAATCCTAATTAGGGTCGCGGGGAGGCTGGCGCCTATCTCAGCCAACTCTGGGCGAGGGCGGGGTACACCCTGAACAGCTTGCCAGGCCATTGCAGGGCCTACACTCATACAACCATTCACTCTTACACTCACACCTAGAGGGGATTTGGAGCAACCAATCAGCCTACTGTGCATGTTTTTGGACTGTAGGAGGAAACTGAAGTACCTGGAGGAAACCCATGTAAGCACGGGGAGAACATGTGAAAATCCTTTTTTATAAAACATTTCAAAGTAAAACATATAAAACCATAAAAAAACTTTTCAAGATATAACATTAAACTGATCTGTTTTTCTTTTTCTGGTATGACAGCAACACCCTTGCGTGATACTGGTACCAGATGGACTTGGTTGAGTATTTCAGAAACTGCTGATCTCCTGGGTATTTCACACACAGCAGTCTCTAGAGTTTACACAGAACGGCGTGAAAAACACAGAAAAACAAAGAAAACATCCTGTGAGTGGAGGATCTGCGTCTGAAACACCTTGTTGTTGAAAGAGATCAGAGGAAAATAACCAGATTGGTCTCAACTAACAGAAAGTCTTAAGTTGTGTAACTCAAACAATTACTCTGGTCATCCGTAGTGAGCACAAACGCATCCTAGAAAGTACAAAAATTTGAGGCGGACTGGCTACAACATTAGAATAGCACATTGGGTTCCATTCCTCTCAGACAGAAATGCTTTCATAGATGCAGACTCAGTCCTCAACCCTACTAGGGTCACAAGGAGGCTGGGGCCTATCTCAGCTGACAATGGGCGAAGGTGGGGTACGCCCGACGATCGTCACAGGGATTACAAACCAGCAACATAAACATTTTTCCCAAAAAAATTTTATTTAATCACAACTAAGGTATTTTGTGTATCACCTTATAGTATGAGGCGACTAAATGTATTTATTTTGTGAACTATAAACTGATGCTTGTTAGCTAGTTGTGGGCTGAGAAGTAATAATTAATGGATCTTTTACAAAATGAGATCGTTCCAGTTAATTCTCAGCCCACATAGTGCTAAGCTATTGCTAATGCCACAGATGTCCAGGTCAAAGGACATCCAAGATGGCGACGGTGACGGAGTATTTCCGATCTGTCTGCTTACTTATGCGCTCGCATGCTCACAAAACGGAATAAAGCGGCAGTCTGACAGAAGGTGATTAAAGGGTACCTGTGGTGAATTAGTGTTACATCAGCGGTTCCTTCCGGCAACATCACGTTTTCAAAGTAAGCGCGATTGTTACAGCTCTAGGCATGCTCAGAGACTTTCTGATTGGCTGTTCCAGCCTGGTAGTGGCGCGGATTCGTTGGACTGGCTGGGCTACATCACTGACCCCATGTAGCATAACACATTATCGTTCCGTGCTGAGCTGCACAAACAACAAATGCAGAAATCACGAAAAACTTTTATTTTTGTTCCTAAACCAATTGACTGAGCCGAGTTGGCAAAACGTTAGCTACATAAACCAGTTTGGATTTACCGTCACACACATTTCTGGCAGCGTTCTCGTCCTCAGAGTCACTAGAATGTAACGTCTCAACAAGAGACTCTCTACAAAAGACATCATTTCCAAGAAAAACTGCTAACCCCTGCAGTACAGCCCCCGCTAGTAATCTACGGGATAAAATGAGCAGTTTTTTGTGCTTTTTATGGTCATTTATACTAAAATAAGCTTCTGTATTGCCTAAACATATTATATACGCACAAAGTATGCTGTAAGGATGACCAATACCGGTACTCCTTAACAGATGTTATACATACTGGATTCATACATTCGGATGTGTATGTGACACAGGCTGTGCTACAAATGCATAAAAGTGACCAGGATAAAGGTGTTGAATGAGGAATAATGAGCAAATAAGAAAAACATCCCAAGCTACACATTACAGAATGTTGGCCAGAATATTGTTTGGAAAAAAATCCGGCGTTAAAGAATTGTAAAGAGATGGCTAAAGTATTAAAAAAAAATCGTTAGAGACGAGGACGGAGGGTGAATAAGAGGCTTGTGCTGTATTCGCATGCTCATCTTTGGTAGTCACCTGACATGGGGCCCAACAGACTATTAAATAAAGACATCTGGCACAGGAAATGGTGCTTCACTGTAACCTAAATGAAGCCCACTGCTGTGTTGTGATGGGTCGCAGCAGTGATAATCAGACTGTAATATCCACTTCTAACATTTCGTTGTTACTGTTACAAGCAAATCTCAGCTGTACAAACTTGCACATATATATATATATATATATATATATATATATATATATATATATATATATATATATATATATATAAAATAAATAAGAGAAAACTCTTATTGTGTTGCTTGGTTTGCTGTAAGTAAGGTAGGTCTGTTATAGGTATGTTAGGTCTGTAAGTGTCATGAGGTAGTGATTGAAGGACAGATAGATCGAGCCATCAGATATACTGTCAGAGGTCTCTGCTCTCTTTCTTACTGTGCTGAATTACATAACCTCTTCCACCTATTGGGAACCTGTCACACACACACACATACACACATACACACACACACACACACACACACATACACATACACACATGCTAGTCAATGCAAGGCTTTCAGAGAGGACAGGAGCATGAAGTCACCTGTCAAAATAGGAAAGGCACGCCTGGGTGAGATGGCTGAAAGAATATGGTGTGCTGAACATGTACCTTTGAGGAGAAAAAGAGATGAGAAAAGATGTCAGGAGTGAATTGAACTGGCGTCATTTTGCTGTACATCCTAATTACTGTATAGGGTTTCTATTCGTCTGCTCATGTGTCCATGTGGGTTTCCTACAGGTTCTTCGGTTTTCTCCCACATCCCCAATTTTAGGAATGGATTAGCAGAGATAAATTTATTCTTAGTTCTGAATGATTGAGTATTCACCCCCAGCGCAGTGACCCACACTGTACAAACTGAATGACTAGCTGTTTACTTGAAATAGGCTGCCGCCACCTAGTGGATGGATGATGAATTGTGTTTCATGGGAATGGTCGATGCAAAGAATGTACGATAATCATACTCGTTGAAAGCTCTTGCTGGCAACATGAAATGAGGAGGTGGGCCGGATTTGGAGTTTGCCACCTATGCTCTAATATATTGACCCAGCGAATGCAAGCGTATGGACAATTTTTGTCATTCGCTGCCTTATGCTAAAGATCGTTTGAATTTCATTTCGGTTTTGTTGTTAATCATTATAATAAGTTGTGGTACTTTATACATTGATCCACCCCAAACGCGGTAATTTCTTTGCAGACCTCTTGCGTATCATCCACACTCCTGAGCCTGAATTCTTTCTTCATGGCCTTTGGCTTCTTGGGCTTCCCTGCTGGTACTCTTAAGGATGGGGAGACAATTGAAACGTTGGATGAACTAGGAAACACGTTTCTGGGCGACCTGGATCTTGAGGCTTCTTGGGAAGCAGCTGCTTGGGGCGGTAAAGCCGTGTATGTTTGTCCAAGGGATGGCTGCTTCTTCTGGGCTGTCTTCTTATTACCCTGCGTATTCTTTAATCTGATGGACACTGTGTACAGAAACAAAAAGGGGCCTACAGTATAGCTGGACTCCTAGGATTATAACACTTATAGTCCTACACATCCCCCTTCTTTGAGCCTTTGGGATTAATTAGGAAATGTCAATCATAGGCAAGTTATTGGACTTAACATGTTACTTTGTTTTTATTTTTACAATATTAATTATTTGAGATGACTCATCCTTTGGTTGGACACATTTCAACTTTCATTTTGGTTGGATTTAACCATTATATTTTTATATCAGTGCAGGTTACACTTGGTTTTCAGCCGATCGGCTCAAAGCCGATCACAACGTAAACGACTACCACTACTCAGTCACTCATACCATTTGCCAGCATGGTCTGGGAGGCATTTGAGCACATATACTATATTCTGTTGCGTAAACATTAATGGGTCCTGATGCATCCCCAGCATGGACATGAGAGAAAACACGACGTCGGCAGTAATGAAATCCAAACATACTGGTCAGTTGGACACCTTAGAGATGCATGATAGACATTGCTGTAAACAGCGAGGTGTCTTGTTTGTCCAGTTGTAATTTAAAACAGAGTAAAAACAGGGTTGAAAACCGGTGTCCTGGGTCTGCGTGAGTGGAAGGATGTACTCGTTGTTCCAACAGTATCATGTGACTTAGCACACACATTTGGTCTTTAAAAACAGAATGAAAGAGGATGATGTGTGCATACATTAACACAGAGAGTAGAAAAGTGAGATTCAATCACAGTCACCTGACATGCGAGTAGAGATTACCTTAGAGCTGTCCATGTGTGACCAGATCACCGAGAACACGTGTTAAGGCCAGTTGTGAACAGGACCATAGTGATCTGACCATTAAAAACACATACTGAGGTAGTGTAAGATGTACGTAACATCCCAGGCAGCAATGAAGGATCACCTAATCGTGCCATTAGTTCATTTCCTTATATATTTTTTTCCCTTGTTTTTATTCAACTGAAGCATCAAATCTATGCTTTTCTACACCCAAGATTTTTTGAATCAAGCTGCTCAAACGAACTCATCCTCCAGTACTTTCTATGCATTACAAGAACAATTTCTTTTACACACACAAACAGGTGTATGAATAGAGCAGGGATGTCCAAGCTTATCCGTAAAGGCCACAACCTCCACTTGTTTCAATCACTGATCTCAAAAAAATGAAAATAAAATAATAATAATATTAACTGCTTCCACAGTTGTGTTTAAATTATGAAGCCGGGTAGCAACCATCTTGGTGAGACCACCTTGTTTTAAGATCACAAAATGGAGCCGTTGAAAACCAACACAGCTCAGAACCCCTAAAAATGTGACTGCTGATGGTCAGAATACTTTAAATTCATATGTTTACTAATAAGTTTTTTCACTGATTAATTAATTGAAAATAATAATAATGATAATAATAATAATAATAATGATAATAATAACAATAATTATAATAATAACAATAAAAGCTCTGCAAATGAAATGTACATCCTGGGAGGAATTATTTTCATACTATTTGAGTATTTGACTGGTCTCACTAAGATGGCTGCCACCCAGCTTCAAAACTGAAACACTAATGTGCAATCTAGTCTTTCTTTTTTTAAGACCAGTGATTACAACAGGCAGAGGTTGTGGCTACTGCTTGGTTGAAGTGAAAACCTGCACCCACAGCAGCCCTTTGCGGATAAGCCTGGACATCCCTGCAATAGAGGGTGTATTATGCGTCAGCCTGAGGGTGGACTCATCCGGTGTCAGATTGCACAAAAGCTTGAGATTCCTCTTACAACAGTCAACAGAGTGATTGTACGATTCACCAGCAAAGTGGGGAATCAACAGCACCCCACTCAGGTCGACCTGGACCCTCAGACAGGTTTCTTCGGACTGTCAAGTGGACTGTTGGAAATAATCCCTGTTATAATGCAACTGATGTTGCAAACAAACTCCAAGTGAATCGGAGTACTGCTGTGATGGAGTGCACATTATTTGTATATCTATGTATAAATATTCCAAAAAAACGTTGGTATGTATAACCTTATTCTTATAACCTTGTATTGTATAACCTTTTCTTAGGTTGCAGGGTTGATGCTTTCGGGGGAGAACAAGGCTACACACACCTCATGTATTAATAACTCCATTTCATTAAAGAGTTTCACCAGGGCATTGATCACCTGATGTCACTATGTTGTCCACTGGGTGCACTGTTTCCAGGAAGGATCCCACAATACAATAGAGAGAGAGAGGTGGGGGGACGTAAGCAATCCATCCATCTATTTTACTTCCCATTGTGTTCTTCAGTATTGGTGCTAGATATGGTGGCCATATTCATGGCAGCTCAGGGTAGGAAGGAGTTGGAAGGTTTGTTTACAGCTCTGCAGGACATCATTATCAGTATCTGTACCACTGAGAACCTGTCCATCATGGGGCTCTGAGAAAATGCTGGTGGTGGAAAAGGTGAAGGAAAAGTCACTTCGCACAGCAGGAAATAAATATAGGATACTGTGCGAGGGACAAAGAGAAGAAAAGACCTGAATGTTCAATGCTGATGAAAAAAAAAGTGGTTTCCAAAGATGTTTCATTATTTTGAGTTTTAATAGTGTCAGTGATAATAAAAAAAAGGTGGGGTCAGTTCCTTGTCAAGGAGATAAAAAATGACTTCCGTTTCATTTTCAGTAAAAGCTCATAATTAAAACAGATGTGTCAAGTAATCAATTTTATTCCGGCTGTGAACTGATATAATCTCCTGAGTGCTGGGTGCTGTGAGAGATTCAAACAGAACTGTAGCTTCAAGCATGAATTGTAAACAGGCCAAATTTATATTTGTGTTAGAAGGAAATGGGGAGCATTCAGGCCAGCCTTAACAAATTCTTTAATGCCCATTTCATAGTTAAAAATTTTCACCAGGCAAACAGGCAAAACTCACCAGGGAGTAGCAGAGGTTTGTATTTTTATTTTTTTTGGACACTACTGTGGAAAAATACAGTGAAGAGAATGAGATCACACAATGAACAAACAGAATACACGAACTGTATTTGAACTGTATTTAATAGTGTATTTTTTATTTATATATTCAATTCAAAGCTATATTTTGAATTTACATGCATATTTAAATGATTTATGCAATATCAGTTTATATATATCTTATATTTAATGTTTTATATTTATACACTGTATGGAGTTTTTAATATGCCAGGTTTATATCGTAGTGTAGCTAAAGTTCAAAATTTATTAAATATTTATATTTATATGATCAATGTTCATTATTTACATCGATTTCAGCAGAACGCACTCATTCATTCATTCATTCATTCATTCATCTTCTGAACCGCTTATTCCTACTTAGGGTCGCGGGGAGGCTGGCGCCCA
>JAOUQZ010044373.1:0-11635 GCA_028564935.1 Neosilurus hyrtlii | reverse complement strand
AGAAGGCTTTCGACCGTGTCCCTCGGGCTATCTTGTGGGGTGTGCTCCGGGAATATGGAATACCGGACCCATTGCTATGGGCCGTTCGGTCTCTGTATTGCCGGAGCCAGAGCTTGGTCCGTATTGGTAACAACACGTCGAATTTGTTTCCGGTGGGGGTTGGACTCCACCAAGGCATTGTCAACGGTTCTGTTCCTAATTTTTATGGATAGAATTTCTAGGCGCAGTCAAGGTGTTGAAGGGTTCTGGCCATAGGCTCTCGTCTCTGCTCTTTGCGGATGACGTTGTCCTTTTGGCCTCATCAAGCCGGGACCTTCAGCTCTCGCTGGAACGATTCGCAACTGAGTGTGAAGCGACTGGGACGAGAATCGGCACCTCCAAGTCCGAGACCATGGTTCTCAGTCGGAAAAGGGTGGAATGCACCCTCCGGGTCGGGAATGAGGTCTTACCCCAAGTGGAGGAGTTTAAGTATCTTGGGGTCTTGTTCACGAGTGAAGGATGGAGCGGGAGATTGACGGGCGGATCGGTGCAGCCTCTGCTGTAAAGTGGAGCTTGTACCGGTCCGTCGTGGTGAAGCGGAAGCTGAGCCAGATGGCAAAGCTCTCAATTTACCAGTCAATTTACGTTCCTACCCTCACCTATGGTCACGAGCTTTGGGTAATGACCGAAAGAACGTGATCACGAATACAAGCGGCTAAAATAAGTTTCCTCCTCAGGGTGGCAGGTCTCTCCTTTAGAGATAAGGTGAGAAGTTCTGTCATCCGGGAGGAGCTCGAAGTAGAACCGCTGCTCCTTCGCGTTGAGAGGAGCCAGTTGAGGAGCTCGGGCATCTGATTAGAATGCCCCCCGAACGCCTCCCTGGTGTGGTGTTTCAGGAATGTCCGACCGGGAAGAGACCCCGGGGCCGACCCAGAACACGCTGGAGGGACTACGTCTCTCGGCTGGTCTGGGAACGCCTTGGTATCCCCTTGGAAGAGCTGGAGGAAGTGGTGATGAAAGGGACGTCTCGGAGTCACTGCTTAGGCTGCTGCCCCCGCGACCCGACCCCGGAAGAAGATGAATGAATGAATGAATGAATATATATTAATATACATAAATTATTCTTTGTCTAATTTTTTTTTTAATTATTTAATATTTCTCTCCCCGGAATTATTATTTGTTTATTTATTTACCTGTCAGCATTTATACTGCCAATTTAAATATCTGTGTTTTTTTTATTTCTTTAATAGTCTTGACTTATGCATTTATTTGTATTAGTATTACTATCATTATTACTTATTTATTTCTGTACATAGTTGTCTACTTATTTAATTTATTTTCTCTCCTTTGATTACTCCACTTTCCTCCCTTTTATTTATTTATTTTTCGTTAGATGTGTTAATCTCTCAGGACTGGGTGCCGGATAGGGGGTTTGGATTTGTGAGTTGTTGTTTGTTGGACTAATATAATTATGTGTATTATTACTGTGTGAGGAGGTATTGTTTTTGTGAATTTTTGAACAAAATTTAACAAACAGAATGTTATAAAATATATAATAATAAGCAGGTGGTAAGTCTTTCAGGCATACAAATTATTAACCAAAAGGACTAGACCTATTTAACTATGCTTGAGTATCACAGCATCCATCAGTTCAGAGATCCTGATGGTACTATTTTCAATACCATCAAAACAAAGATGCTCTTCTTTATAAAAAACTCATAGGTAGACGGTGTATTGAGGTGATTTATTGAAGTGCAGAAACTGTGCCACCAGGGGTCAGTCAGTGGACCCCACTGAAGATACTGTAGCAGGTTCTGAGACAACAAGCAAATGGAGTGAGGTTGTTGAGATAAAATAATATATAGATTTAGGCACTTAAAGTGGAGATCCCATATGATTATCCCTGACTTCACAAGTTTTTCATGGGAACTCATACACACATCCTACATCAAGGTGAATTAATTTTTATAATAACTTGTTTATAAAAGGGAATAAAAAAATATTCCCCATATGTCCACCATTTATATTTAGATCTGGAACAACCCTTGATATTTAGAAATTTTATTATATTTATATAATACGTGTGTGAGATGGCAAAAAGCACTGTTGCATGTAGGAAATATGCAGAAATTTTTCTTTTGAAAACAAAAGTGTAAATAGAAGTGCACAGGATTCCCCAGCCGCCCCTTTACAGAATGGGTGGGTTCGCGTGACCTGTGCATAGTTTCGTGTGGTTTTCTTTGTAAAAAAGGGGCGGATTTGCGTGACGTGCCATAATTTCATGGGTTTTTCTTTGTCAAAAGGGCAGATTCGCACAACATGGAAAAATCAGTCGTTTGAGCTGTTCAAAAACAAGCAAAAAGGACCGAACTGCTTCCGAAGCTATTCGCTTGTATTCGATTCACTCTGAGCAGGTCCCAAACTTTTTCCAGGACAAATACGCGAATATGAACCATTTACCTCAAACTTGACAGACTACTTAATATACTGAAAATATATTCAGTTACCCTCAAACTTGCACACTGGGCAAAACAGTTATATACCCACATGCAAAATATCACCGCAGAGTTCGCACGTGTACACGTACAGACTAACAGATGGACAGGCACAATGATCGCGACACAAAAAATCAGATTGATGCTATACCAATTTCTCTTTCTCTATTTGCTATTTCCGCCATGTTTCCCTAGTGATTTACTTTCACACTGGTTACCCCATTTACTCTCAAATGATTCTGGAATT
Source organism: Neosilurus hyrtlii (assembly GCA_028564935.1). Classification (NCBI taxonomy): domain Eukaryota; kingdom Metazoa; phylum Chordata; class Actinopteri; order Siluriformes; family Plotosidae; genus Neosilurus; species Neosilurus hyrtlii. The sequence goes on along the minus strand of JAOUQZ010044373.1, from coordinate 8,914 downwards.
TACAGTGCATAGTGGGTAGGGATAGCAACTTTTCTTTACAGCGTAAACACCATTAAATGCTGCACACCCCAGTGAAATATGTGGATGGTATTAAACCCCCCCAAACAACCCCCTGCAAGGCACTTTGTTGATGATGTCATCAAGTTCTCCTTGTTTATGGGCATCATTCATTCATCAACAACTGCTTTTCCTAACCAGTGTGATGGTGGTTTAACTTGTAATTTAAAAAAACAAAACAAAAAACCCCCAAAACTAGACACGTTTCATAAGCAAGTGCAAACAATAATATCCGATGGAGCAGATGGGATTGGTCAAACTTTTAGCAGAAGTGGGCAGGGCTGGTCAAAATTCCTACAGCAGTGAGCGGGATTTGTCAGACTTTCGGTGGGATTGGGTAGAACTGGTCAACTTTTCTTTTGGAATAGTTGAGTCAAAGGTTCTGCCTGAATAGACAGGACCGTTACACTTTCTCCTCTATCCCTATGTACTCCATCTGAAACTTTACATCTAATCATGCTTACCTGTATTTTCCCTAAAAGAAATAATGAATAAATAGATAAATAAAATGAAATAATAGAGCAGCATTCTACACAGGGGTCACCGACCCGGCTCCTGGACAGCTACCTTCCTGCAGGTTTTATCCCCAACCAAAGTCTAACACACCTCTTTTAGCTGATCAAGAACTTCTTACGACAATCATCAGATGGTCAGCTGATTAGGGTTGGAGCTGAAATCTTCAGGAACAGGGTTACAGACCCTTGTCCTAGTTTCAAGCTTCATTGTCATATACAGGTATCAATAGAACATCTTTACTGGCCATGAAATTCTTAAACTCTTCTACTTCTAACAGTCTATAGTTAATCTCTTTTCCAACTCTCTCTCCTGGTGAAATATTAAAGGAGTATTTAAGACTATTTATAAATAATACCAGAGTATCAGTGACCCCTTACCTTTACACTGGGGGAAGTTAGGCACTCATTAGCATTAACGGCTAGTTGTCTGGACGGTCCCTGCAGCTGCTATAGTAATGGGATGGGTGGTAACACATGACTTAAGAACAAAAATAACAAAAAGAAAGCATACAATAATAGCTGGATGGAGAAGCTGCAGGTGGTTATGGGCAAGAAAAACAGGCCAGAGAGATAGAGAGAGGAAAGAACATGGGTTAGGGAGGGAAGGAGAGTTAGACAGAAAAACTACCCCACACATACAAAGAGAAATGTATTCACACACATGCACACTATCAAGAGTTCATTCAGAAACTAATTTATAAAAGGAGGGAATTTAAAGGAATAAAAGTGGACAAGTGTTAGAAAGTCTACAGATGTTAGAGGTTATAAAGGTGTCATTAAGAAATCAGGAAGCGTGCGTCAAAATCTGACAAGAACAATTCACTCCGGCTAAACAATTCTAGAAAAACAGCAAAAATAATAAATAACAATAATTCAAAAATAGCAAGAATGTCAGATTTAATCATGGTATTACCTTGCTGGGGGGTGAAAATCCAATTAGGTCAAGCTGTTCCTGAGGCTCTCTCTGAGCATTACCCATGATGTCTCTCTCTGCCAGTGCCAACCTTTTCTGTAGATCTGCATTTAAAGCCTGGAGTTCTGAGACCTTAATGACAAAAAGACAAGTAGACACAAAGAAACACAGATAGACAAAAATATAAGAGAGACAGAAGAAAAATAAAAGAGATCATATGTTTCTGATTAAGAATGAAAATATATATGTATGTCAAAAACAGCATATCCAACATTATAATGACATCTTACACTTATTGAAATATAAGAGGTAAAGCTCACCATCAGCCTGAGTTGTTCCACTGAGAGATGCTGTAGATCCTCCTCTTGCCCCTCCCCTACACATATACTCATATAGGATGTCTGCTCGCCAATCATACTCAAAGTGTCGTCTGAAATGATCATCAACTTACTATTAAAATCAACCTCTAGACATTTTTACAAGTCATTAATTTAGGGTTATGATTCTCTCTTACATCACTACATATACACTGTCCTGTCAGAGAAAATCCCCACGTGTATTTAAATCAGCAAATAGGAAAAGATTCTGATTAGAAAATTACAGCAGACAGCAGCTTCTCAGTTAAACAACTATGTCAGAAGACATATTCCCGTGGTTGTGGAAAAAATGTTAGTGCACTTCCAAATGGTCAAAACATTGGTCTGCATCAGGCAAACAAAACAACTAAGGGGATCACTGAAATGATCAAGACTGGGTTAAGAACTGTCCAACACATTATTAAAACCTGGAAGCATAGTGATGGACCATCAACTTCATTAAAAAAAAAAGTGGTTGGAAATATTCCTGACTAACCATGAACGGAGATCATGCAAATGATTGGTGAAGTTGATTTGTTAAAAAAAAAAAAAACAAACAAACAAGCAAAAGAAAAAGTCATTGAGCGTTCTCTCTCACATACAAAAAATGCCATGAAAACTCACATGACCGAAGCTAAACATCTATGTGGCCATCACAAGTCAAAACAATTTCATTTGGGGTCCACTGGCCCCCTTATACCCCAAAAAGCAGAGCCTATTACTCTTCACTAGACTTTACACCATGGCAACATGTATTTGTGCTCATTCAGCCACAAAAACATTACTGATGTCGAGTGTGGAAATCAGGGGAATTTGAGATCGGGATCTTTGCAAGCCAATCAGGTGATTCTATTCCAACCATGTCTTCATGGACCTCATTATGTATGCAGGAACATTGTCATGCTGGAACATACACCAATCAGACATTAAAACCCCTGAGAGGTAATGTGATTAACAGTGATCATCTCATTGCCATGGCATCTGTCGTGGGGAGGGGTATATTGGATAAGTGAACAGTCAGTGCTTGAAGGTAATGTGCTGGAAGCAGGCTAAATAGGCAAACATGACGGTCAAAATGACTTTGACAAGGAACAAATTATCATGAAGAGTCGACTGGGTCAGAGCATCTCCAAAACCACAGGTCTCAGGGGATGCTCTCAGTATCCAGCAGACAGTGCATACCAAAAGTGGTAGGAGGAACAGATTCATGGGCACCTGGGACTCACTGACATGCACAAATTGCTGAAAAACAGTTAATACTGTCTTTTCAAAGAAAGGAGCAAAAAAGTACATTGCAGATTGCAGCACGTGAGGCTGTGTAGCTGCAGACCAGTCAGAGTCGACATGCTTGACCCCTGTCCACCCCTACAAGCGGCACATGAGCATCAAAACTGGTCCATGGAGCAGTGGAGGAAGGTGGACTGGTCTTATGACCCACATTTTCTTTGACAGCTGGGTGCATGCGTGTCACTTTCATAGGAAAGGGAGAATGACAATGTTCTGTTGGGATTCTTTGGATTCTAGAATTTATGTGGATGTAACTTTGATACACACTAATGAGCTAAACGTTGTTGATGACTAGGTACATCCCTTTATGGCAAGTATTTCTTAACAGCAGTAGACTCCTTCAGCAAGAGGGAGGTTTGAGAAAAATCTCTAAATTTCCCATCTGTGGGATGCGCTTGACAAACAAGTCCAAACCATGCTGGCTACACCTTGCAACTTACAGGAGTTAAAGTGGGGGACTGGTAATCTGTAAGGCTAAAAAAATTTTAAAGTTGCATCCCTTCAGGGCTTCGGCTAAACCCTCCCCTGCCCACACTGGTCCTTCATGTTTGTGTATACATACCCATGTCACTGGCCTGTCCAACTCCTCCACCTCTGCTCTGGATCTGGCCTAGTCTTGCTTGTAGAGATGTGTTCCAGCGTTGAGCTTCTTCTAGAGCATGTCGCATATTCTCCAGCTCTGCAGGGTCTGCACCTAAACATATACATACATATAAGTACAAACACATTCATATTCCTAAAGTCTCTTAAGTCACTATTAAAGTAGCTTGAAACAGTATGTATCTGGCACAAAATAAATACTTTATAACTCCTACCATAAATGCTTTTAAATCCACATAAAAGGTGCAGTTTATAGAATCTGAAATATTTCTAAACTTATAATCATATAATGTCAGAGATTCCTTAGAAATTAGCTCCACCCCAACAGCTCTGCGTCATTTCCTTAACAAGCAACATGTAGGGCGTATTCCATAGTTTCAACTAAGAAAATGGGTTAGTAGAAGGAAGAAAGAGGCTTGTTAAAGTTTTAATGCATTTCAATTTTCGTTGCAGGTAGTGAGTTGGGGATGGGGTGCTTGGCAAACCGTAGTATATTTTTAATTTGATTTTGATATACTGTATTATTTTACAAGATAAATTTTTCTCCTGTTTTTAAACCATTCAAAGTGAGTGCACACACACTCAGAGCAGAGGGCTGGCACGCATTGCGGCACCCAGAGAGCTTTGCTAGGTGCTTTGCTCAAGGGCACTTCAGCCATGGAGATGGAGGACAGGAAGGTTTTGCTCACTTCCCCACCACCACACTTTTTCCTGTTGGTTCAAGAATCGAACCAGTGACCTTTCAGTCCCAAAACTGCGTCTCTAACCATTAGGCCATGACTCCCCTTTGTATATAATGGCATCTAAATGGCTGGACTATTTATGATTACTAAATAATAATTTGGCCTAATGGTTAGAGAAGCGGCTTTGGGACCAAAAGATTGCTATTTCGATTCCTGAACAAACAGGAAAAATGCGTGGCAAGCGGGGAGTGAGCAAAACCTTCCCTTCCTCCACATTCATGGTTGAAGTGCCCTTGAGCAAGGCACCTAACCCCTGACTGTTCTCCGGGCACTGTGTGGCAGACCACTGCTCCGAGTGTGTGTGCTCACTTTGGGTGGGCTAAATGCAGAAGCCGAATTTTCCCTTGCAGAATTAATACAGTATTTAAAAAAAACAATAGCAATAATAAACCATTTAATTTTTAAATATTATGATTCAGAACTACTCTAGTCACTCGACCCTTTACCTTTTCTAATTTTACTTCCTTCTCTCGAATACTTGCTGGCAGATATTAGGTAACCAGATGGGCACAAACAGATAATCTCTGCATATGCTACATATTTATGCAGAATGCCTGGAACTTTATAACAGCAATTTTTGAACCAACTTTCTTTCTAATGGTGAAGCCTAGGGGTTGTTAGACAAGGCAAGCAGACAGAAACAGTTTGAAGGAAAGGAATCTAGAACACACGACGTGAGTGTGTGTGCTTGTTGGGTTTGAACATGGCAGACACAGAGACATAAAAAGCACATTTTATTTAATGGCTGATTTATCATCAGAGAAGCAATGAAATGACGAGCAGATGAAAAAAGCGGTTAGACAGATGGACAGAGAGAATAGAGATGTGAAGTAAAAAGAAAGCTCATTATACAGACCCAAACAAAAAGGGTTAATCAGATTATCATGCATATACAGCAAAAACACAAAGGCAGACAGAAATGTTGACACAAAAACAATAAAGAGCAGATACAATACATAATATCATGAAGGATGAACGGATAAAATGCAAACATTAAACATAAACCTAGAACGCACAGACAGCAGGGGAGATATAAAAAAAAAAATATGCTTAACTGAAGAGCAGAAAAAGGTCCTAATCATTGATGCTGGTTAGCATGAACATGTGTAACATAACCAACATGCTTTATAGCTCCAACTTTCTCAAACAAAAAAACTTCCAGAGTGTTTTAATTGCTGTGTTGATCCAGCTGAGACAACTTTCAAGAACATTCTTCAGATATTAACTAATACCTTTCCAACAACCACATCAACCACCTTAATAATGACACCTGCTTCCCTGCCAGTGCTACGCAAAAATCCCACAAATGAAAAATGAAAAGGGATCAGGCAAAGTTTCTCCATAAACTAACTGTTCTGTTACCATGAGCCTGTGCACACTGTAGCCTCAGAATGTTTTGCGTTTGTAGCTCTTCCACCACAAAGATGCATTCTGAGTGCATACCTTTCTGCACACCATGCAACGACTGATTATTGGTGTTCTACAGTCTTCTTGTCAGCTCGAATTAATCAGGTAATTCTCTCCCAATCGACCATCAACAAAACATGCCTGCCTGCAGAACTCCTACACAATATTTATTTAAACTGTAGAATATTGTCAGAAACACAAACCAACCCATCCAACACTAACATTAACCCAGTTACTATGCTCCTCAATACGTATGTAAAAGTACCTGCACTTTTCATTTATTACCAAACATTTTTTGGTTATTTCATAATAAAGAACGAAGGTGGCTAGCTGAAGAAAACTGACAAAACAAATAAATAAAATGAATAAAACCATGCTATTGTGTGCCTGTGCTATATAAACTGTATGGGATCATGATCCTAACTTCCCAGGGTGTATTTAAGCAACACGAAGCTCATGCAGATCCACACAGGTTAACTTGTATTTAATCAGATGATACCAGTAAACGTTTTCTCTGTACACAATAAGATCTGCACAAATCAGTGCAACTCAAATGCACCCTTGGTACTCTCCTGGCCCTCGGAGGTGTCTGTTGTCAAGACGCACTCGGTAATCGTCTGTCCTTGGATTTCTGTACTGCACCTTCTCTCTGATTAACTCTCTGGATCTCTTGCTGCAGCAGCTCACGAAGCTCATTGTTGTTACGCACACCATCTTCCAACTGCTGCCTGAGGATGGCCACAGCAGCCAGTTCCAACTGTAGTGCCTGCAGGCGCTGAGCACTGGAGACAAGAAAAACACAAACATGCACACAGACGCAGTGATGTCCAGTGTTACAAAAAGTGTCTGACAGAATATTACAAACATGACACCTATAAACACACAAATGTTTCTTAACCACAAAAAAATGCCCCATATGATTAAACTGATAAACTATCCACTCACGTTAAAAAAAACAACTAAACAAAAACACATGACCTATCTCTTTTATAAATTAAAGCAGGTGAGAGAATAATGGGTTTACAAGTTAAAAGACATGTAATGATTCACCCAATTTAAAGTTTGTCTCAATATTCCGATGGATAAAATAAAATACTTTTGTTCCATATTTCTTAAAAATCAACAATATTTTACAAACATTTGTGAAGACTGCAGCAAACATTTAATAGCTTATTAACCAATATATTACTTTACTTAAAATGTCAATAAAAATGACTTTACTCAACCATTTATTAATCCTCATGAACGCCACAGTGAGGCCTGAACATAAAACCACTCCATCAACTTTTTCTCTTTTAATTCCAGAGGTCTATAAATAGATTGCTCAAATATCTTGTTGAATCTATTTCTATGGTCAAACCACACTCCATTCTTTCCCATTTTAGGTCTGTTATTCATGTGTGTGTGGTTGTGTCTGTGTGTGTGAACATTTCATGATACTGAGCCATATTGCTTCCACCTATAGCGACGTCACACATGTGCCCTCTATCTTATGTTACAACCATCTTTTGCTTTCTAAAATCAATTACAGCTCAAAAAAAACAACAAAGAGATTACACACCCAAATGATAATAATAACAATAATAATGGTAATAACAATAAAGGTTCAACTGGAAGGAATCCCCAGGGCAGGCCCAGAACTAGCTTGAGGGATTATATATCCGTCTGGCCGGGGAACGCCTTGGGATTCCCCAGAAGGAGCCCGAGCTGGGGAGAGTGCTGCCTGAGTTTCCCTCATAGACTTGTTGCCCACCACGACCCAACCTTGGGCTAAGCTGAAGAAAATTATTAATAATAATGGTTTAGTATTAATTTCCCCAATTCGCATCCTTATAAATTTAAGCCATGACTTATCATTGCATGATATATTGTAATGTCAGTAAGAGATACAACGGTACAACAGGTTAAATGTTACCACATAAGCTTCTTGGATCCTAACCAGTCATCAGCTAGAGCCAATATATATGTGGAGGTCCTTCTCCCATGTCAATGTCTGTTTCACCCGGATTCTCCAGTTTCTTATCTCTTCCAAAAATATGTCTGTACCGGGTACAATGTCAGACTGGCAACTGTAATTAACCTCTAGGTGTGAATGAGCTTGCAAAAATGTGTGCGTAGTGCCCCGAAATAGGAATCAGGAGAATGAATAAATTGTGTAATTGACTTTCAGGATTTAAATGTACAGAGGAAGGACTGATCATCAGAGGGCTGATAAAAGAATGTAGTGTGTGTGCTGTATTAGCAGGGATGTTTCACCTGTCTTGCTCTTTAACGGCATGAACAAGCTTGTTGTAGAGCTGCTGCTCTTCTCTGAGGATGTGGTTTAGTTCTGCCTGCTCTGAGCACAGGTCACCCAGAGAAATCTCCTGCTGAGATTTAAGACCAAAGTGCTGTCGCTTATTCATCAAGGAAAATCATGTTCTGTACTAACAGGAAATACTATAAGAGCAAAGTTCTACACATGCCTTTGTGATGCTTCATGTTCAGCTCCATGAGTGTGTACATACCTGCTGCTGTCTATCTCCCCCAATGATGGTCCTCTCTCTCTGAGGAAGGGAGCGGAAGTTGAGGTCCTCCCGATATTGGGAGTGAGGATCAAGGGTTATAGCTGACTGCCTCACCCCTATCTGGGACAGAAGCTGCTGCAGCTCCTACAGAAGAGCCAAATATTGGTAACAAGGTAATACACATAAGAAACAAGATGCTAAACTCAACTAATTTTCATGCTTACATTACTTTTGTGCTTTAAGTATTTTAAGAATATTTGGTGTGAATGTAAAAATCCCCCTTCATACTCACAGTAATAATTTCATCTTTAGTATTTATTGTGGATTTGAGAGACTCATTGTTGGCTCTTTGGCCCTCTAGTCGGCCCTCCAGCTCTAACACAGTGGATTGAAGCTCAGCAAGAGACATCTACAACACAAACATACAGAATCATCAAAACTGGTCAAAGAAAAAAAAACAAAACAAAAAATTTAAATACAATTATAATATACATTTATGTACACACACAGACACATACATACATTTTAT
>JAOUQZ010044372.1:0-11640 GCA_028564935.1 Neosilurus hyrtlii | reverse complement strand
GGCTGAGATGGGCGCCAGCCTCCCCGCGACCCTAATTAGGAATAAGCGGTTCAGAAGATGAATGAATGAATGAAGAGACCATCAGTACACTACTTTTCATTATGTGTTATTGGGAACAATGAGTGCACTATATAATGTATAATAATCTCCCCTTAGATTAACCTTAATGTATACTCACTGCCAATGAAAACGCAACACAATTTCATTTGTGATATTTTGGGACCATCCTAGCTGATCATGAGTACTAGTATTTCCTAAACCCCCCAATGACTCATCTCCAGTAGCAGCACGCACCATCACACTTCACTGAGTTTGAGCTCTGGATCTAGACTCTTTTACAGCTCCAAGTTTGTTTGGGGGTCTCAATAATCAGAATTGGGTGCATTTAAAGAGTGGTCATCTTGCCTACATAAAGTTCAGCAAATTCTGCAGTGGAATCTTGACCATGCCTCGACTGTCACATGATGATTAAATATCTACAGCAGCAGGCATTTCATGTTCTTCCCTGGCCTGTGTATTCGCCTAATTTGTGACCCATCACACACTTCTGGGATCAGCTTGGATGCCAAGTGTCAGGCCGAGTACCAGCACCACGGAACAGGCAGGAACTGATCGTGGCATTGCAGGAGTAGTGAAGAAACATCCCACAGGACAACATACGGAGGCTCATCAGATCTGTGCGCAGACGAATTACGGTCTTCATTATCTCAAACGGAGAACGGAACGGTGAAATATTACTTATTTCAATTTTAAGGTGTTTGTTAATACGTCGACCATGCTTGCTAGGATTAAGGGTTGACTAACCATAATAAAATTAAAAAATGAACATGCCAGCATTGACTGTCTCACTTCATTCCCAAGAAAAGAAGGCAAATATTATGGAATTATGAGATATTATAATATACATTTATAATCATTATGTATTATGTAATATATATTGATATTATGACGGTCTTTAAAATCCAAAAACAATTGTTTCCCCAAACTGCACACAAATAAAGAATCTTAATCAATAAATTGAGACTGGAGGCTCCAGTCTCAGCTGTTGGCACAAAAGCCTCTAGAAATATGGAAGCGACGTTAACGTATGCCACTGATAGTCAATGTACACTGGGCTATTTTTCATGATGCATTATGGGATACATTAAGTGGACTATACAAGACATTTAATTCTTTATTTAATTTGTTGAAAGTCTTATTGTGTAGAAAATTAAACAAGTTTACTTGAATCTTTTCACAGCTTCAACAAAATTTTGGCATACTGAACAAGCTTTGTTGTTGGAGTTAAATGTGAGCTCGTTACCTGGGCCTGTACTGCCAGGTGGAATGCACCTTTTTTAAATGGCAGTATATCACCTTTCTGATTCCGTGTTCCTTCAGGAAACACCCACAGGCAGATCTGCAGAGATGCACACAAAGAGAGACCAGTTTGTTTCTGTCAGCAATGTTTTTTTTGTGTCAGTTATTAAGTTGGGTCAAATCTTATATTAGTGTGAAAAACACAAGGTTTTTTTATTGTTTATTTGCAAAATAGGCTCTACATAGCTGTCTCCTCCACACTGGTGTTCTGCCTGTAATTGCACTTGATGTGACCCATCACATCAAATTTATGTTATGCATATACTATTTATATATAATATACTTTACAGTTATGCGTATTTCCATATTCCTCACTCCATAAGCTCCATTTTGGTACCAAAACCATTCATGTAGCATGTTTGGTTGGGATAAGGCCATTTTTTATTTGTATTGTATTGTATTGAGTGAGAGACATGAACACTAATGAACTTAATTAAATGAATTAACTAAGGTTAATCTTTGACATTAGTGTGTCAACATAGCAAGTATAGGTGCCTCGATCTTTTGCGTAATGTGACCCGAGACACGCATGTGATTGGCGCTTTGCGGACTATATGATTTTGCATAAAAATTCCAATGCCGATTATGAGCTTCTGCAAACAAACCACATATTGGATTGCATTTACTATAGTACTAACGGAGTTTTGCAGCACAGTGTATTTGTACACACACACATACACAATCAATTTAATCTCTTTTATAGAAAAAAAAATAGCATTTTTAGTAAAAAACAAGGAATTTTTTTGAGTTATTAAGCTTTTAAAAGCAACACTTTAAATTGTAATAAATTTTAACAGTTACATTATGTAAAAGCTATTTAACTTAAAATTGGCTTATTTGGTTTATAAATTGGTAAATTGGAATAAAACACATTTACTCATGACAATTATGTGATAAAGATGTAACACATGTATACCACAATGTTCACAATCTCTAATAATTCTTCTCCAGGATTTGATCGATTTTCAGGTCGGGAGCATGCAAGAAGGGTCTGCGACCAATATTATCGATCATATCGCTGACTTTCAGTGACTGTCTGCGAGGAATCCACCCGTGGTGGACAATCGTCCCATTTTTTGAAACTTGTCTCCAAATGTTGGACGAGTACGGTGACTGTTGCCAACTATTCATGATTATATTGTGTATACAATTTGAGACCATTGTAGTCACAGATAGTTGCAGATAGTTGAGGATTTAGTTGCAGACACTAAATAACTCAGTGCAGCCTATGGTTGGACCGATTTTTGCTCCACCCCTAGTCAAGAGTCCAGCACTGGTATTGTTGGCAAGATAAAAACTGTGTATATTAAATGTTAATTACACTTATCATAAATCAATAATCATCATTCATTCTTTTATCCCATCACTGTTTTAAAAGAGAGAGTCATACTAAAGGTAAGTTAAATGTTTGAGCAATTAAAAGATTTAAGACACAACTCCAGACCAAAGCACAAAGCACTGAACTAAATATTAGCCCTTGGCTAATTTGAAGATTAGCAAGACACACCTTGTCATGTAGCATGATCTTGGCAGTCTCAGCCATAACACTCTTAGCGTCATTAGTTTTCTTGCGGTTGATGAACACGATGCCCCCCAGCCAACACACCATACCCACTGTGCCTGCCCACAGCAGCTCCTTCTTGGCAATAGTGGTGCAGCGATCAGGCAAAACCTCCATCAGCCCTGTGTGGAAGAAAAGAACCCGAAATAACATATTTAATAAGATTTTTTTTTTTGAAGACTCACAAACAGACTGCAGCCCCTCCACTTATAAAGAGATTAGCATCATACTATGGCCAATAAAAAGAATACAGAGAAAAATGTACCAAATACTGTTTTTATAATAAAAATTATTTAATGACCGAGATCACACAGAACACAAGCAATTAAATTAATTAATTAAAAAAAATTTTTGGGGGGGTCAAAAACATAAATCCACAATTCTTTGGTTCTCTCAAACACCAGGCGTACACTCAACCATAGATACACACATAACAATTAACAAACATGAAACTGTAGACAAATGCAAAAAACTAGATAAAAACAATTACAACTTTGTACAATTCTAACAGAAGTCATACTTAGACACACAAAAATATAATGCATCGATAAAAAATGGCCTAAAAATAAAATAGCTATTTTTTTCACCCTACACCCAATTTACAATTCTGATTTTTATTTATTTTTTTAAAGCAAAGACATTATTGAAAAGTTTTATTTAAACAATATCAATGCAGGAAATAACAGCAAACTTTTTTTTTTTTAATTAAACCATTTTTGAAAATCGTGGGCAGAACCCTGTTCAGAATTTAGAGACACACAATTAAAAAAAATGAAATCATGTGTATGTAAAAAGTATCTTGGAAACGCCACAGGCTCTGTGTTATCTAGCCAGTTTTAAAGTGAATCTCAAATTTCCTTATACAAACCAAAATTTGAATTAATCAATAAAATGAATCAGTGCTTCCCTCTCCAGAGTAGTCTGATGGTCTGGCAGAATCTCCCAAAACAGGGATGTGAAAGTCATTTTTACAGAGGGCCACATTACTGAATTTAAAGGTGATTGAGGGCCAAATAATCACTTGACACTTGAATCTTTCTTGACAGTGAAAGGATGACGAATTAGGTTTCATGGTAATGGTTGATGCAAAGAATGTACGATAATCATATTCTTTGAAAGCTCTTGCAGGCCAAATAAAATGTGGTGGCGAGCCGTATTTGTGTTCAGTCACTATGAACTGGCCATTTCAGGTCCTGACAGGTCATGCCATTTATGTTGGCACAAAGTTTGATAGAGGTGTCAAATGCTACAAGCACTCTGATCGACTCCACAGCTCTTGAAAAGTCAGAAGGCTGCCTTAGATGTGAAGGGCTAGCCTGACATTGATCAAACAATAGGTGAGAAGTTGAGACACAGCCCCCCTCATTTACATAATGAGGCAGAAATGCATACGGAAGGGGATACAGATAGAAAAAACAGCAACAGTTAATCGGGTTGAGATCCATTGGCTGGGGTGTCAATAATGGAGTGGCTGGTGGACTGCTTGTTCTCTAGCTGTGTTCTGTTGTAAAAGTGGCTTCAGTCAACTTTGTCCACAGAGTATAGCATGGTGTTGCAAAATGGAGTAATAGCCTTCCTTGTTCAAGATCCCTTTGATCCTGTACAAAGATAATTATGAAATCTCGAGTTGTTTAGAAACTGGTGATAATGTCCAAAGCTAATGAAACAATCTATTTGGCAAACACACAAGGCCCAGAAAACATCGACTGAAATGTATGCTCTTAACTGATCAGAGACAGAGACTGATACAGAAAGGGTTTCAAATCAGTACAATAACAAACACGGTATTAATTTATTCAGTTTTAGCCTAAAAACAAAACGTTAACTATAAAAAAAAGCCTTTAGAACTTACTTATGGTGAATCATCATACATTTTATTTCTATGAGGTCTTTTCCTATGTGAATATATGACAAGTGTAAAGTGCACATGCTACTTTAACTACCAACCTCACCCTGTGTTATAAACTTGCAACACAAGACACTCATCTCAGCCGACTCTGGGCGATGGCAGAGTACACTCTGGACAGCTCGCCAGGCAGGGCAGAAACACGCTGACAGCAATGCAGCCTACTGTTTAAGAAAGTCAACAATGGTTCTTTTACATGCCTCTCACCACAGACAGTGAGAGACATCACTGGCATTTGTTAATCCAGTTATCTGCACTGGGGAGACAGCAGTGACAACCTGGTTACAGAGGGGATTAAACCCTCGACCTTGGGATCAGTGATCCAGCACCCTACCACTAGGTCACCACTGCACACTGTATATAATTATGCTCTCTGAAATATTTTTAAAAATAGTTGATAAAGTAAACAATTTGCATGTAAGCATGCACATACAGCACTTACTTATCTGTGATTTGCTAGTTTCAAACAATATCATTGGACAGTCTTCACAAACTGCGTGTACTCAATGAAACCAATCACAGATCACTTTTGTATACTCGATACACCAATCATTGTATTAGAACATTGACTGAAAAAGAAATGGATGCAGCATATCGTGGCACCACCCATTGGTTTGTGCTTTGTTGCTAAATTGTCGTGAGGAAGCATGGGAGTTAAAAATTCGTTGGTGCCATCTTTGATTTTTGGCTCCAGCAGTGACGTATTTTGACACGACTGCGTAGCATGCAGGGAGAATGGGAGAATCAACCCGACCATCCAACCGAACTATAGCAAACTTTATTATACATCGCTCATAAACAAACCTGGAATACACTTAGCACCCGTAGTCCCAGGTAAGCCTACTTAACGTCCATATTTTGTAAATATTACATATATGAGAAGTATTTTATAATTTAATTGCAGCTCAAAATACAATGAGTGAGCCAACTTACTAGTGTAAGAATGTCTATTGGCCAACTGTTTATAAGCTATTGAGGTAGGGATAGAGTAAAACACTGTTCTAAAATTGGTTCTGCCAATTTGAATAATATTTTACAACAATTAAAAAGTCTGAGTGTCATCAGTAATAGCAGGTTGTTAATATCAGGTGGAAATCTGAACATATATCAGCAAAGCTGACTTTACATTACTAACATTTATTCTCTATTAATCTACCTGTACACTGAACGAATTAAAGCTGAACAAATGGTTCAGCCCTGTTAAAGAGAGTTAATATTATTATTTGTAGGTCCGTTTCTTTCATTAACTATGACGAATGTTAAAACATCTATTTAAATGATTTCTTTATCTCTAAAGAACCTCCTAGTTGTGAATGACAGGCCCATCCACACAATGCTTGAAGTGAGTACAAGTAAGTTTTCTATTTTCTGTAAAATACAGTATTTTAAAAAAATAAATAAAATTAAGAGTATAAAAGACTTTTTTTTTAATTGAACTGAGGGAAGAACGTATTTATGTCTATGTTCATCCGAGTGCTGCTTCTTTTCCTCTTTTTTACTATAGCCTTCAGTATAATGCATTTCTCACTCTTTTACTGTATTTTAAATCCACTCAAGGTCAGGATCATCAGGGCCAGTTACATCCGTTGTGGAGGCCAGAGAACTATAAAGACCATAGAGAGAAACCTTGGTGTTGATATCTCTATCCATTGGTCCAGCTGGGGTTAAACATATAAACTCTCTCACACACAAGGACTCATGATGAATGATGGCTACTGAATTTTTTGCACTTTTAACTTGTGGACTTGTGCACTTTTTACTCAGCAATTCATTTATTAAGGAAGTTCACACACCAAGTTTGTTAATGCTTTTATGGTGCATATCTCTTATGGATTTTAACAATAGCAGCATGGTACACTATTAATGCAAGAAAGCATTGATGGAGGTTCTGCCTGATGTTCATGCAGTCTCCGTCTTCTACAACCAGATGAATGGCATCAAATCTGCTCCCCTGTGGGCTTTTCCCTCTGTTGGTGCTGGTCCTTCGGCTTTCAGTGGATACCTCTCCAATTTGCAGTACAAGCATTTTAAGTACATTACCAGCAATTAATAATGCAGTAAATAAAGATTGTAATACATTTATGTGGTGCAGAAGTTTTCAAGCTCTGAAAACAGGTGTTCTGGTCAAAGCACGCACGGGACATTTGATTTCCTAAAAAAAAAAAAAAAAAAACACACATTATAAACATCAATTTAAAGCTCATAATTAAATCCTGAGTGGACCTTAAAATCTCAGTTTAAAGCCCACTCACCATGATAATGTTCAGGACAAGAATGGGAAAACAGGTCAGAAATATTTGAAAAAGCTCAAATAAAACACATGGTTTTAAGCATTACTTGCACACAGCACACACAGTATTACCTGTACCAAATATAAATAAAATAATCACATCTAAAAAAATTATTATAAATAAATAAAATATAATAAACACATATATACATCTACATTACTGATTTAATCACATTTAAATCCCCTAGAAATATAAATCTTACCCTGAACTGTCATTGGGTCCTGATATACAGTTTTATTAAATTAATGCAATGTATTACAACATTATATAATTAAACTAACAGGTTTTCCTCCTGAATGGTTCTGGTACTCTAACCCTAAACCGGTACCATTCTCTTTGAAAACACATCAAATAATGCTATGGCTAACTAACTAGCTCTGTTAGCAAGCTGCATCTATTATTTATATTAACAAAACAAGAGAAACATGTAGCAGCTTCTAGAGCGTATTGTAAACATATTTAATTTAAAATTGTACATACTGTGCTTTAAAACTGGAAACAATTAATAAAACAAATATTTACTCACCGAAAAAAACTCCAGTTAAGCGATGATGAAACTGTTTGCTCCATCCAAACACCGGCTGTCACTCACTCTAATCCAGAGATGTCAATAAAAGCCAGACATGCCCCCAAAATATGCAAACATGAGTCTAATATCTTATTAAGCATTGGACAGAAAAAAAAAACACCTTTAGAAGAAAAAAAATTAACCGTTAGAAAAAAAAAACCCACACAGAATAGATAAGGAGGATACAGTTTAGTAAATTAGCCATAACAAGTTGTGGAAAAAATCTATTGATTCAGTATTTTATGTGAAAAATTGCGGTGGTATTGCACTTTAGGAGACTTCCAGGTAAGCCTCATCGGACAGTTGCCGCCGGGTTTAGAACAATAATCTGTAAGACTTATGCATTATTAGTATCTGCAGTAAAAGTTAATTAAGGGAGATACAGTGTCGTACAACTTTATGTGGTTTAATATGGTTAAACTATAAGGATTGGCAACCTTGTAAACATGTAAAAAAGAAAAATTAACGCTTAACTAATTTAGGATCTATGTACCATTTCAAAATGCAGACACACGATCATCCAATACCATAGTATAGAATATAATTTTATTATTAAAAAATACATCTGGCAGAGCGAACCAAAGATGGAGTAAGGCGTGTTGTGGGATAGTTGCTGCTGAACTTTAATATTTAAACACCAAACTAAATTTATTTCGACTCATGTGTGCATAAATTGAGCTAATATTGTAAAACTAAGCTGGTAATAACAGACGTGACCTCCTTGACTATCGACTTCAAATTTGAGGAAATACAAGTGCACTGGACTAACTACGCCAGGACCTAGCCCCCTTCGAAGCAGAAGGCTTAAGCTAAACTGGATACCACATCCAGCCCTACTCGAACTAGCAATGTCAAAGATCAAGACACTATGGAAGCAACAGAACTAAAAGCTCAAAATCTGCAGACAGTCAGATCCATGATAATCCATGATAATCAGAGAGGAGCTGAAAAGCGCATTAACCGATGATTTCAATTTCATCAAGACTGAACTGCAGCCTGTGAGAAATGAGCTTGCTAACAGCATGGCCACAATGCACATGGATATCAAACAGGTTAAAACTACGACAAACGAGGTAGAAGCCGGTTTATCTACATGATCAGACGAAGTAAAACTCTTAAAACAAGGTAATCGGCCTCAAAAAATAATTGCCTATACTTAAAAATGAATGTGAAGACGAAGCAAAGGATGCGGAGATGTACTATTTAAATGGTCCCAGAGGAGCCCAACTTGAGTTCTACACCAACTGTTTCTAAACTTCTGAAAGAAGTGGTGCAGCTGTATAAAGATGTTTTAATTGACCATTCACATCACAGCCTTCAACCAAAGAGACCAGTAAGGTAAGCGGAGAGCCATCATAGCCTCCGCTACTACCAAGACTGTGTTGAGATTCTGCATCGCACCCCGAGTCAGGGCCCACTTCAACTCAACGGGAAACCGATTGCCACCTTTCCTAACGACACTACAGCTGTGGTCCGAACCCGGGCCACATTTACAGAGGTACAACAGACTCTGAGTGGTCAGCCAGGAGTTCGTTTTGGCATCCTCTTCCCTGCACGCCTCCACATCACACATAACGGAGAGGAAAGGGAGTTTTTGGACCCTGGCAAAGACATAGACTATGTAACAAAGAACACTGCCAAGGCTGACGTTAATTCGTGAATATTGATCCAGTTGATGGACATGGACCCTGCATTACAGCAATCATTCTGTTTTGTTAAACTGAAGTGGTTGGGTAATGATTCAAAAATGTTCACTGTTTGGATCTGGGTCTGTCTCAATTTAGAAAGATCATACATTTAACTCGGGCATAAATATACTGGAACGTGTCAATAAGCAGGATAGATTCTCCAGATCAGTTTTAAATAGATTGTGTCGAGTGTTGCATTTTATTTATTTATGCACTTTATTCAGTTATGTTCATCGTGAGTCCCACAAGGGAGAAATGAACCCGAATAAGCACTTCGTGTGTGGATTTTTGATTAGGAACTCTTGTTGGGAATTTGGCCAAAATTTTTATCCCCTAAATCAGCTCGCACTATTCAATGCTTTCTAGGAATGGTTGATATTTGGTGTTTTCGTAACCATTCATCCCATAAATATTCTTTGTTATCCCCTGTAATGGTTTTGAATCAAATTCCTAGTATTCAGTCAAATTACTAACCATGGCGACTTAATTTGTTAATGCTTTCGAATGAAGAATTTGTTAATTTCAGAAAAACTGAAACTCCTTTGTTTCTTGAAGTGAATCAAACTGCTGGTCTATCTCCATCTTCTCTTTGGGAATCTCAAAGCACACCTTGGAGGGCAAATTATTTCATTCAGTGCTAAACAAATGAAAATTACAACACATAGCCTAATCAGGTTGGTGGATGAGATTCGGGAACTAAATTCTGTATGTTGCCAATTGCCTACTCCAGATCTGTTTAATCAATGATTGTTGTTGCAGACAGAATATAATATACTATTAAGCAAACAGGCAGAATACCTTATTACCAAAACTAAAAGATTTCACTTTAAACACATGGGAAAAAATGCTTTGTAGCCCAACAACTATGACAACGATCAGCCAGCCAAGTTAATACTAGATACAAAGTTAACTTTTTAAAAGTTGAGCCCATGCCCGTTGGTGTAACAGCAGATACTCATCTGCTTGAGTCAATCCCGTTTAAAATTTGTCACAAAAAAATTAAATACCTAGGTACTTGGATCAGTCGTGAACATACTGATTCATACAAGGTCAATTATTCACTGTTACTTTCTAAATTAAAACTAGACTGGAGAAGTGACACTCGCTGCCTCTGTCACTGGGTGGAAGAATTAATGCTTTTGAAATGAACATTCTAAGTTCCTATATTTCTTTCAGTGTCTGATATTCGTATCTAAAGTATTCTTCACACAGTTAGAGAGTCAGATTTCTTCTTTTATACAGAATAAGAAGCCACTTCCAATCAAATACAGTAACTTACAAAGATCCCGACTTAAAAACGTCTTATTCTATTAGTGGACTGCTAACATAAGAGAAATTCTTTATTGGCTAACAAATCATAAAAAATTCAGCATCTTGAGTAAAATGTCCTATAGATAAATATTACCAGTGTCACTTCTTTTTGTTAGACTACCTCTGAAACAGCCTACTTTCAGCTATATCAAAAATGTACTGGTTAGACAGTCCTTTGAAATATGGTTTCAGTTTAGACAACACTTCTCACTTACAAAACTTTCACTAGTTGCATCACCCTACAAACATTGCATGTTTCTTTCATCACTTACAGATAAGGCTTTTAATGTGTGGTCAAACCAGGAAATAAGATCCATGTATGATGCTTTCGAACAACATGTGCAAAGATTTAACCTTCCCAGCACTCATTTTTATAGATATTTGCAGCTTAGAAGTTTCCCCTCTTATGTTGACCTTTTTCCTTCTTACCCATCACCTTCTCTTTTGGATACTAACTTAGATAGTGAACCTGTCACAAAGATGATTACCCACAGAGTGACATCATTGAGGGATAAGTCTTCCATTTGTCTTAAACATGTGATTATTCAGTTTAAAAGGTATTTCTGCATTCTGATCATCTGCATTGGACTAAGGATAGACTGCATAAGATTAATGAAGATGTGGACCCACAATGTAACAAACGTCGACGAGAACCTGGCACTCCATTCCATATGTTTTGGACTTGCCCGAAGTTAATAACTTTCATGGAGTCTCACTTGTCAAAGGTGTGTAGGGTATTTCTTAGTCCATGCCCATTTTACTGCCTTGTTTGGTGTGATTTCAGTGAATGTAAGACTTTTATTAAGATGTAAGGCTTTTATGACTGCTATTTATACTCCTCTGGCCAGAAGATTGATTTTGTTAAAATGGAAAGTACCAACACCTCCACCACCAGCCTGAACTACTAATATTCCCTACATCATTACACCTCCACCACCAGCGTGAACTACTAATAT
>JAOUQZ010044371.1:0-11641 GCA_028564935.1 Neosilurus hyrtlii | reverse complement strand
ACTGTACTCAAATGGCCTCCACAGTCACCAGATCTCAATCCAATAGAGCATCTTTGGGATGTGGTGGAACGGGAGATTTGCATCATGGATGTGCAGCCGACAAATCTGCGCCAACTGTGTGATGCCATCATGTCAATATGGACCAAACTCTGTGAGGAATGCTTCCAGCACCTTGTTAAATCTATGCCACGAAGAATTAAGGCAGTTCTGAAGGCAAAAGGGGGTCTAACCCGTTACTAGCATGGTGTACCTAATAAAGTGGCGGGTGAGTGTGTGTGTGTATATATATATACACAAAATAAGAACACTGATGAATGCTGAAGTAAAACATTTGGGATGAAACTGTGTTCGGGAAGCAATGACCTTCAATTCACCCCAACAATGGAAGTGAGTACAGTCCAGAATCCATGATCTGACTAAAAGATTTTTGAAAACCAACTGTCTGCAATCTCATACATACCTCAGCAATCACTCATCTGCAGCATTCTTTTTTTTTTAAACCTTAAACTGCATTTGTATATAAAGGGTCATATATATATACTTTGCTTTCCCACTGCTCAGCTGACTAAATGCCATAGTGCATTTTCCTAAAGCAAGGTTAATGGGTAAAAACCGACAAACATCTTTTACACTTTCTTTTCTACTCAAATTATTTCCCAAGTCTTTAAAGTTTTAGTATATTGTGGCTGGTTGTCATTAGAAATGTCTTTTTATTTGTCCATCAAGATTTAAGCTATTGTTAACTGACTAGCCATAACCCTAACCCTTTCTCTTATCTCATGGTTCTAACACTTCCTACGAACTAGTGAACATCATCTCAAGCATTTGTTCATTCCCCGCCTGTACTTGTATATGGGACCCATGTGGGTTGTAAGTGGATCCCATATGGGATTGTCCATACTATGTCAGCTGCCTACATGTGCATGTGGGCCCAACCTGGGTTATGCCCCGACTACACGGGCAATAAGTGGGCATGGACCCAGAATGGGCATCTTAAGTGGGGTCCACAAGAATCAACTAAGTGTGTCACACTTTTTGGCAAGTTCATATGGGCACCCTATGTGAAGAGTTGACTTGGGGCAACTCGAAGTAAATACTATGGGACCCATTTTTCAGCCCAGTTACTATGTGGGTCCCACATACAAGTGCTGGCTGGGTATTTGTTTGAATGGTAGTTGCTCTCTAAGAGACAAGAAATCCATTGGTTAAAGAAGGTTCCTGTTTATTTGTATCATATATGGAATATCTGTACTGAAATATTTAATGAAGGATGAGTGTAACAGTGAACAATAAACACAAGTGTGTAATTAAAACATGGCCACATGAATAAGGCAAGCAAATAAATGAATAAATTAATATATACACAATGTCTTAATTTACTGTCATTTTTTTAATACCAAAAGAGACTCCAAAATTATATTTATTATATAAAACACAATAACAAACTCCTTAAATTTGAAAGTTAAATATGAATGTTTAGACTGAAAATTTAGAGTCCCTTATTATTTCACCTGCATATCCAGCTTCATATTTGGCACACATTCTAGTATGATTTTCAACTTCTTTCTTTTACGAACAGGTTTCAGTCCATAAAATGATGTGTTTCCTTCTGAATGTGAAGAAACACAAATCTTATAATGGCAGAGCAATACGGCAGAATTTAAAGTAGGATTTCTCAATGAGACTGATGTCAGGACTGTAAGGCAGGCTTTATGCAACAAGTCTAGTTAAGCTCAGTGTTCAGTATTTTGAATTCCACCGTGTTTTTGTTGGCACAATTTATGTTGCAAATGTGATTTTTTTTCTTGGTACACAGGAAAGCAAAAGAGTTTCTGTGTAATCAGGCTTATGTGTATAGTTTCATTTCTAACTTTTTAAAGGTATAGTGGCAGCATTAACAGCAGCTATAATGTAACGTTTGTAATCTGTAAATAATTTAGACTCTCTCTCTCTCTCTCTCTCTCTCTCTCTCACACACACACACACACACACACACATGCACACACACAGAAACCAGTATAAAAAAAAACAAAATAAAAAGAGTAAAAATATTTTGTGGGGTTAAACAGAATGCTAATTAGTGTCCACTTTTAAAGATGTAAGCAGTTGCACATAGCCATTAGCAGTGGCATGTATTACATGGTAATTTTTTAAAAGAACCCTTACAGAACTGTACAAAACTTTTAGGCAATTTAAAGAAATGTTTTTCGTAGATTATGTGTTTCTTTTGGTGTCTTCAGAATATGACCTTCCGCATGCACTGGAGTGGTTTGGATCTGAGTGCGATGTGGCCAGGATGAGCGTCAGTTATTCCAACTGAGGCTCTGGTTCTAAACCAGAAAAGCTGGCTTGCTCTCTCTGAGTTGGGGATGAGTCTTTGCCTGATGTGGATAAGTTCAATTATCTTGGGATCCTGTTCATGAATGAGGGTAGAAATGGATGGACAGACAAATCGGTGCTGCGTCAGCAGTAATAAGGGTGTTGCACCAGCCCGTTATGCTGAAGCCTAAAAGCAAAGCTTTCTATTTACTGGTCTATCTACATTCCAACCCTCACTAATGGTCATGCGATTTGGGTAGTGACAAGAAGATTTCTGGTACATGCAGTTGAAATGAGTATCCTTAAAAGAGTATCTGGGCTCATTCTTAGAGATAGTGTGAGGAGCTCAGACATCTGGGGGGAACTCAAGGTAGGGTTACTGCTCCTCTGCATCAAAAGGAGTAAGTTAAGGAGGTTTAAGCATCTGATTAGAATGCCTCCTGGTTGCCTCGCTTTAGAGGTGTTTCAGGCACATCTAACTCGGCGGAGGCCCTGGGATAGACCCAGAACTCACTGGAAGGATTATATATCCCGTCTGACCTGGGAATGCCTTGGGATCCCCAGAAAGAGCTGGAGAGTGTCACTGGGGGAAGAGTGTCCCTCTTAGACCTGCCTCCTGCCACCTGACCTGGGATAAATGGAAGAAGATGGATGGAGGGGGAAAGGAAATGCTGTAGGGCAAAGATGCCTTTGCTTTACTTTTAAAAAAAAAGTATTCTTGTGTGTTTAGTTTTATAAGAAAATTAATTGTAGGTTTCACTGAGCATCCTGCAGAACCAGCCACAGCTCTTCTGGAGATTTGGACGGTCACACTTTCCTCTTATTTTTGCAGCAAATCCCCAAAGTCTTCATTATGCTATACCGCTTTGTTAACTGAACCGAAATTGTAATAGCTTTGGAATAAGTGATCATGTTTCCTTCATTTAAAGACATTTGTAATCCTGAAACGGAGAAATGTCCAATGAAGTCATCTCTAATGAAAAATATTTAAATTGTTAATGATTATACCTATAGATGAACTATTGTATAGTTTACTGCACCATTTAATTATTGGATGATTTATGTGACTATTGTATGAGTAGTTTATTCACTGAAGCGAGTGTAAGATTATTATTTCAGCCATTCCATTCTGTTTCAAGAACCTTGAAAAAGGAACAAAATGCCCTAAGTGACAGAACAAGATGGTGCCGAACAAGGTCAAGTTGACACATGATGTCATGAGGAACCAATCAGAGTCTAGAGCTAAAGAATGGTAGTGCAATCAGAGTGACTATATAAGCCAACGCAGAGCTGGTAGATGGGGTCCGAGGTCCTTTCTCAGGACAATTTCTTTTGTGTTATTGATTGTATGCTTTTCTTTTTCTGAAGGCTACATAAACACCTGAAAAATAAATTTGGATCTCTTGCGTCGTGAACTGGACATTTTTTGCCGCAACAGTTCTAAATGTAAATGTCTTCAGACTAAATAAGAAGAATGTGTCAAGTACTCTTCAGTTTCTTCAGTTGGTCATAGTTTTAAAACATAAGCCTATAGCTTATTCAAACACTAATGCTAGGTATATCTTTCAAAAAATTGCACTCTTGGTCTGCACTGAATCCTGAAATGTATGGATATTTTTTAGGTGTACTGTTCCACAGATTGGTCATAGGTTTGTGTTTTATGTGTGTTAGCAAGAAATAATCTGCAAATTTAGAGCAGCTTCATATGCTAGTTAGCATTCAGCTTTGATAATTAATTAACGGACCCTTCAGTTACTTAGCCAAGAACCTCAATGTGATTTCTGAAGGATAGTAGAGTTAGCATGTCATCACTCATCAAAGCAGAACGCTAATATTATATTATAGTTTGTAGTTGAAGTGCTACTAAGGTCTTAAAAGGGACCTAAAATTTCTTTTAAAATTCAATAAATGTGTTTTTATTTAAATACTCTTCACACTCAGTTGACAAACAGCTTAATCCTATTAGGGTCATGGGGCTAATGTGCATGTCTTTGAGCTGTAGGAGGAAACCAGAATACATGGAGGAAAACACAGCGGTGCCGCAGATGTGCTAACCAATACACCACCGTGCAGCCCTTATTAAAATACAGTGTTACTAAATGAACATGGAGTACAAATGTATTACAATTTTCAAAAGGCATTTAAAAGCTGTTTATTTGAAAAAATAAATTCACCATGATGAGAGGAATGTCATGCTGTCACCTTAAGCCGTTTTCATGGAGATGATAAAAAAGAAGGAAATGCATTTGACTGGGGCTAATAACGTCACTGGGATTTTCTCTCTCAGTGTGGAAAGCTCTTACTCTTCACAGTGGACTCAGTAACTCAGGATTTACTTCTATTGCTGGCTCATATAGAGGGAAGTTTTCTTTTAAGACCGCAGACGATTGGGCATGGATATGAAACCAGTGACGGCATCTATAAAGCATTGTAGTGTAGTGGTTAGCATGTCTGCCTCGCAGCAAGAAGGTCCTGGGTTCGAGTCCCTGGGTTCTGTGTGGAGGTTGCATGTTCTCCCCATGCATGCGTGAGTTTCCTTCCACAGTCCAAAGACATGCACATTAGGCTAATTGGCTGTTCCAAATCACCCCTAGGTGTGACTGATTGTGTGTTGACCCTGCGATGGCCTGGCGTGCTGTTCAGGGTGTATCCTGCTTTTTTGCTTAAAGCTAGCCAAATGCAAGCTAATGTGTCCTATATCCCATTATCAGTCCTTTTATTCATCTTGTTTTGGTTCTGCATGTCAGTACAAGCCAAATGTGTCTGTATACTTTAGGATACTAAGTGATTAAGAAATCCTGCAGCTCCTCAGCATCAAGATGTCACTGCGCTATTTCTCCACTGATAATTAAAAGGGTGTGTTTAACCTTTGATTTAGAATCAACATCAGCCCTGGAGGAAATAGATAAATTAATTTCCCCTGCCTTTTCCTGACTACCATCTGGAGCAAAAGCAGTACATATGAACACCGAGTTTTCTTTTCAGCATCTTTCATTCATTTCCACATTGTTGTAACTGTCTTGTTAAATTATCCTTTTAACGAGTTCATGTTCCGTCAAGCTTCTGATTTGTGTTTGCTCCACGAAGATGTATTTACCTGAAAGTTTGTCTGCCTACCCTTAGCAAAAAAGTGGTATACTTGAGTATAAGTATACCAAGTATACTACAGAACATATACTTAGTGTCAAGTGTAACTTGTAGTATTGATGTACTTAGACTTTTCTTTATACTATTCAATATAAACCGAGTATACTTCACTATACTATTCTGAAATACATAAAACATTGTATTTAATAAGTGAACTTCAAGTTTACTGTGTCAGTTTTAGTATAAAATTAGTATACTTGTAGTACACTTGAATAAACTACTTTTTGCTAAGGGTAATTCAGGAATGTCCAATGCTGGTCCAGGTTTTTACTTGAACCAAGCAGTAGCCACACCTTCCACCCGTTTTAATCACTTATTAAAAGGGGGGAAAACTAGATTGCACATTGTTTAAATTTTGAAACCAGGTGGCAGCCATCTTGGTGAGACCACCTTGCTTTAGGCTCTCAAAATGGAAATGATTTAAAAATAAATGTACATCTTCCATGTAATTTTTTACATTTCCCTTATCTTTTCATGCTATTTGAGTATAACCTTCAACAGTAATTTTACCAAGTTGGCTGCAACTTGGCTTTAAAATTGAAACACTAACATGCAATCTAATCTTTTTTTTTTTAAGAAGCAGGTGGAAGGTTGGACATCCCTGGCCTACCTGAATTAAGATTGTTTATTAGTGCTTGTCTGTGCGGTGTTGGGAGCCTCTATTTTTAGGTTTCAGTTTTGTTATTAATAAATCTTTTTTTTTTTTAACGCAAATCAGTGATTAAATAGCAGCCAGGCAGCATCAACTCAGTGATGGGAATACATAGACATCAGACAGGACATGGGACTGATCTGCCATACTCCATGACTACATTTCATTTAGGGCATTTGCCAGAAGCCCTTATCCAGAGCCACTTTTAAAAAAAATCTCATTTATACAACGACGCACTTAAATAATAATTTCATATTTATTCTATAAGCACCAGTTTAGTTATGTTGGTGTTACCTGGAAAATGATGGGAATATCTCCTGCTATAACAATTCTTTTAAAACTTTCTTTTAAAAAAGGGGAAAAAAAGAAAAAACTGCACATTCTCATCTGGTAGCAGTTTGACTTGAAACTTTCACTTTAAGAGAAGTTGGAGCTTGGAAATGGAGCTCGGAAACTTTAACTACAAAGTGGGAAAAACCCATGATGTTTGCCTCCATGTTGTCCTTTTGCTAACAATTAGCTAGCCAACTTACAGCTGTGATGAGTGACGTAGTGTATTATACTCGTAAGTTAAGATAGACCAGAAAAGTTCTTGTAAAGGAAGTTTACTAAAAGAACACCGAGCAGGAATATTCATTTAAAAATAGTTTCACAACAAGTTCTGCCTGAAACGAAAGTTTTTAACAAAAAATAAATTTTTAACAAAAAATAAACAGCTCTATACACGAGTGTGTTACACAACTGTTTTCTTGTTCTGAAATTGTGAAATCAAAGACCACAACAGACTGGTGTAAACATTCCAAAATATAAAAAAGACATTCAAATCAAGTTTTCCAAAAGGGCCCCCACCCTCTGTGTTTGAGACTTTCCAGAGACCAGATGCTGTACAGCGTGAACCGACACCAAAACATCCATCCTGCGAAAGCGCTGGACAACCAGACGGATTTTTTCAGACATTGTAGTGCACGGTATTACTGAGAATCTGGAAGTGCTTTAAAAAATCCATTTGACAGTTCTGTGATGTCCGACTCGAGTAATCATCTTCTGACCCATTAAATGAGATCAGATTGGAATTCAACTGTGATGAGAAAGGAAATCACCAAAAACATGAATTGGAACTTTTTCCCAGTTATTTTTTCTTCTTAAGAAAGGCTTTGGCCTCCTTCTGCAGGCGTTCAATATCCTCTTTCCCGCTATCATCGGACTCAGGGATGTAATCAGAATCCTCATCCACCTCCTCTTCCCCGCTGTCATCATTAATGAAGCTGCTCTCATACTGGTCTTCATCTTCATCATCATCATTAACTGCTACAGTCTTCTTCACTGGAAATTTAGGAGAATATAAATGGACATTAGGACTCTACATCTGGAAGGTTTTGATTTTATGTTCCCCCAAGTAGAAATCACAAGAAGTAAAGCTTTGCAAATCTTGAAAAATATTCACATCCATCGCACAGTGACTTTCCAAAAATTCAAGTTTCAGCAAACGTGTATTTATATATTTCTGGTGGGTGGCACCATGGCATAGTGGGTAGCACATCTGCCTCTTAACAAAGTTGTTGGTTCAATTCCCAGGCTCAGGGATTTCTGTGTGGAGTTTCTGAGTGATCATGTTCTCCCTGTGCTTGCATAGGTCTCCTCTGGGTACTCTGGTTCCTCCCACAGTCCAAAGATATGCACAATAAGCTAACTGACTGTTTAAAATTGCCCCTAGGTGTAAGTGTGAATTGTGGTGCGTGCTGCCCTGCGATGCTCTATCGAGCTGTTAAGGGTGCACCCCGCCTTTGCCCAGTGTCAGATGAGATAAGCTCCAGCCTCCCCGCAACACTAGTAGGATTAAGGGATTCTGCAAACAAATTAATTATTCCTGTCTGATTATTTTGTTCCTAGAATAAAAAATGTCCACACATGTACAACAGTCATGACAGAGCCACTTTAAAATGCAGTGCTGAGTCATTCATAAACAGTGTGCTTTAAGAGCAGACTCAAATAATTAAAATAAGATTTCTTCCTCTTTTGAGGCAGATGTAAGAAATATTCAACAAATTCAAACAAATTTTCAGAAACCACTTTTCAACATCTGAGATGTTTACTAAGATGATTGCTGAGATAAGTGAGACGTGTTGGACTCTCAGCTGAAACATATAAACAAGGACTAAAGGTACAATAGTCATCAGATTACATACACTGCTGGCCTCCAGATTTCAGAAAATATGAATAACAAGATTCCCAAAATATTAAAAGGCACAACTGCACTGCCTAATAGAAGTAACTGCCAAGTTTTTTAAAGAAATCTGAAACGTCGCTGCAAATGGTTTTCGAGTTCTGGAAATGAACACCACCCATTTTTCTCACTCCCACTCATTTGCCTGACCACTTACTCCTACTACAGTCATGGGTCACGAATCTCAACCGACACTGGGCAAAGGTGAGGTACACCCTGACCAGTTTGCCAGACTATCGCAGAGCCACCACACCATTTCACATGTTAAGTTGGTTGCTATGCATAAAACAAACAAAAATTTAAACTTCAGAAATCTCAAAATATTAAAAGGCACAACTACACTGCCTAATAGAAATAAATGTTAAGTTTGATAAAGCAATCTGAAATAGTTTACAAGGTTTTCAAGAAAATATGAATTTCAGAAATCCCAAAATATCCCAAGGCACAACAGCACAGCCTAGTAGAAGTGACCGCCAAGTTTGAAGAAGAAATCTCGAACGGTTTCTGAGTTCTGTGTCAGAACTGAAATGATTACAGACGGATGAAGAGACAGATAGACAGATATAATGACTATTAATTAGACTATTAAAAGGGTCTGCCCATGACTGGGATGGAGTTTGCCAAGGTAGTTAAAAAGCTCCTTGGTGGCCATGCTCGGATTTGGACAAGATCTGCATTGAATACCTCAGGGTGTTCTAGGACTGTCTTGGTTGACATGTCTCTGCAACATCGCATGGTCAACGGGGGCCTGTATTGGCAATCCAGGGTGGTAGTTCCCCTTTTTCAAAATGGGACCAGGGGGTGTGTTTGCAAAGGGCAAAGTGTTTCCAGACCACGATATCTGTATTCGAATCTTACCTGAATTGTTTTACTGATAATTTGAAATGATCGCTGATTTATTCATTTTATTTATATTTTATTCATTGATATTGCTGTTGTTGTCAGGAACGATAACATTGTGTACTTATAAATATGACCATATAAACTTTAAAATGTGTAAATATACAGTATAAGCAAATTTATATCGATATAAAACAATCATGTGCACAATCATGTCTTTAGATGAGTTAACAATAACATGTTCAAGGAGAGGAAAGCTGATCAGCACTATTCTGGATCAGGAGGTGGAGCCAGGGTGGAACAGTGGTGAAGTGATCAGCACGTATGTCTCACAGCAAAGTCCTGGGTTCTATTCCCGGGCGTTTCTGTGTGGACTGTGCATGTTCTCCCTGTGCTTGTGTATCTACTGGGAAATCCAGTTTCCTCCCAAAGTCCAAAGACATGCACATTAGGATAACTGGCTGTTCCAAATTGCCCCTAGATGTGAGTGTAAATGTGGAAGGTTATGTGTGTATAGCCCTGTGATGGCCACACCCACAAATGCACAGAGGGAAAAAGTAGCAAATGGTCTTAAATGATGCATGTTTCTTACTAATAATCCTTACACACTCATTAACTGCTTAATCCAATTATGGTCACAGGAACGCTAAAGCCTATCTAAAGGGGAGGTACCCCCTGAACGGCTTGTCACTCCATCACAGGGCCAACACACACACAGCCATTCACACCTATATGCACACCTAGGGACAATTTAGAATAGCCAAAAATCCTACTGTGCATGTTTTTGGACTGTGGGAACACGAGAAGAACATGCAAACCCCATGTAGAAAACACCCTCGGCAAGTCTGGGAGTTGAACCCAGGACTTTGTTGCTGTGAGACGGACATGCTCACAACTACACCACAGTGCCGCCCTTTGTGCGATTTGATCATGTTTTTGGTAAGCTGTGATGACTTGTCAGTGTTTTCATCTCTACAACAATTTATCTTGCAATCAGATGGTGTTAAAAGAATATGAACTGCCTCATTATTTAAAAAAAAAAACTGCCACTGTATTCATGGTGATTTGATATGAACCCTGATCTTAAAGAAGTCTTAATTTAGCAACAGCACTGACTGAAGCAAGTCCTTTATCATTCAAGCGAGATCAGGTGCATTTCAAAGGGAAATGTGTAAACTAGGTGGAGGTGAATAACAGAGACGAGTAATTACAACCCACCCTCTTAAGTGGCTGCTCAGATCTGTACCTGCAAAAGCTAAAACTGGCCTCATCAGTAAGCGCTTGATATCCTCTTACTCGTGATGTTTTAAGAGGATGGTCGGCAGGATGGTCACGAAAAGAATAAGATAAGAGATGTGTCATTGTGGCCCTTCTTTCCTCCCCCTTCTCTCCCCCTCTGTTTGCTTCAGTTAGTCTGATTGTTGTGCATTTGGCAAACGTAGTTTGGCAAGTGTCCTGGAACATGATGTGGTCTGAGCTGGTTGTATATAAAATCCGTATTAAATACAAATATTTTAAATGTTGTGCCTGGTTTTAAAATTTAGAGTCTGGTTCTTGTCATGACTCTTCAAGTTTCAGGAAAAAGATTACTTTATGATTTATGGGGGTGGGTGGGGGGGCTATAGATACAAACCTGGAGGTTTGGTGTGTTTGTACTCTTTTTTGTGTAGTGGATTCTTCCTGCAGGAAAAAAAAAAAAAAACACAAAGCATGTTCATTAAAACTATTTACACCTGGAATAATACATACAACAGAAAATCAGTTTCACAATTTCATTTTCTATTAAATTAATAAATCCATTCATGGTATGGTAGTGTAGTGGTTAGCATGTCTGTCTAACAGCCGGAAGGCTCCTTGGTTCGAGTGCTTGCATGCGCTTAGTCCGCGTACTCCAGTTTCCTCCCACAGTTCAAAGACATGCATAAGGATAATTTTAAATTGCCCCTAAATGTGCATGGTTGTGTGTGTGTTGCCCTGCATGTTCTGGTGAGCTGTCCAGGGTGAACCCTGCCTTCGCCCAGAGTTGGCTGAGATAGGCTCCTGCCTCCCCGCAACCGTAATTAGGATTAATCAATATCGCAAATCCATTAATTGATTAATTTTTGTAATTCACTGACAGTGCTGCATGAGAGTTTATCCTAAACTATTTCAGTGTGCATCCTATATTTACAAAATGGTGGAGGAAAACTATTAATAGCATCAGTGGCATTATAGAAAATAATTTCCAAGGTTTTAGTTTAGTTATTAAACTTATCATTGAAGGGTGGTGGTGGCCCGGTGGTAAGGTGCTGGATTACTGATCCCAAGGTCGGGGGTTCAAGCCCCACTATCAACGAGTTCTCACTGCTGACCCCCCAGTGCAGCTAACTGGGTTATCAAATTCCGGCCATGTCTCTCACTGTCTGTGGTGAGAGGCATGTAAAAGAACCATTGCTGATTTTCGTCAAGAGTAGCTGCAT
>JAOUQZ010044369.1:0-11647 GCA_028564935.1 Neosilurus hyrtlii | reverse complement strand
AGGTTTGAGGGTTTGTTTACATTTTGGATTGACCAAGAGCACTGTATAGTTGTACAATAACAATTAATCCTCAAAAAATACAATTTGCCTAATAATTGTGCACACAGTGTATGTGTGGCAAGGAACTGTCAAAAGATTTCAGGGATAAAGGTGTGGACAGGCACAAGACAGATATCACAAACAAATATCTGTACATGTAATGATTGACTTGGCAGTATCTTACTATTGTATGTGGAATATATTTAAGTGTGTGTGTGTGTGTGTGATGTTCTGCCGTAATAGGCAGGGTGTCTGACAATATCCTGTCTACCCGTAATACCATAATATAAAAAAAAAAACATAAACACTCACTAGAGCAAACCAGCAGCATCTGTAATTCATTCTCTTTGCTGGTATTCAAATAAAAGTATTAGTGTGTGTGTGTGCCTGTGTGTGTGTGTGTCTGTCTGTCTGTGTGTGTGTGTGTGTGTGTGTGTGTGTGTGTGTGTGTGTGTCCTTTTAATTAAGCTTGGGGCTAAATTTATCTGTGGCTTTGCATTAATTAACTACAAAATTATTGTGCCAATAAAAGATCCAAGTAAATAAGAGCGAGAGAGGGAGAGAGAGAGAGATGGTATTTATCACTGTTTTACACAAGACTAAGCTTCAACGGTCTCTGACATTGTGTCTTTTTTTTCCACAAAGATGGAGATGAGACCGGTGTGATGGACAGTCTTATGGAGGCCCTGCAGTCTGGTGCAGCCTTCCGTGACCGCAGGAAAAGAACTCCACGTACTGGTATGACTCCAGCCCTTAAAGACTCCTACATTTTCTCTTATATCTGTTTCAGCTGTCAACTGACATCTGCTGAAAATGTGTTAAAGCATTCAATTATTTATCAGCCATCCTTAAAGGTTCATATTTCTGATTAATAAAGAACCAGTGTCTGTTTATTTGGCAGCCTGCCATTTCTTGCATTACCTTTCAATCTCTTTTTAATCTCTCCTAATCATAACTCCCAAGTTCCTGTATTACACCTGTCTACCTCATAGTGGAGCTGTGATTTCCTTACTGCTGCCCTTGCAAAGAGCAAGCCATTCTCTGTCTCTTATTCTCTGTCTGTCTCTTATTCTCTGTCTGTCTCTTATTCTCTGTCTGTCTCTTATTCTCTATCTTTCTCTCTTATTCTTTCACTATCTCTGTGTCTCTCTCTGTCTCTTATTCTCTCTCTGTCTCTTATTCTCTGTCTCTTTCTCTCTTTCTTTCTTATTCTCTGTCTCTTATTCTCTATCTTTCTCTCTTATTCTTTCACTATCTCTGTGTCTCTCTCTTATTCTCTCTCTTTGTCTCTTATTCTCTGTCTCTTTCTCTCTTTCTTATTCTCTGTCTCTTGTTCACCCTTTCTCCTACCCCCCCTCTCTCTGTCTTTCATTTTTTCTCTCTCCCTTTATTCTCTTTTACTCTCCATTTTCTCTCTCTCATATTCTCTCTCTTATTTTCTGTCTCTTTCTCTCTCTTATTCCCTCTTACTCTCTCTCTTATTTTCTCTCTTTCTTATTCTTTCTCTTTCTCTTATTTCTCTCTCTCTCTCTCTCTCTCTCTCTCTCTCTCTCTGTCTCTCGATTAGATTCCACATGTTAGGATGGGCATGTTAATAAAAACCTATGATTCATATCACTTATGTAACACAAGCACAAACATAGACACATTAATACACATCATAATAGAAAGCCCTCCTACCCCTAATTTAATACCCCATACCCACCTGAACCAAAGTTTATTAATACAGTGCTTATCACAGACAAACAGCCACAAAGCACTGTACAGCAAAATCAGCAACAACAAAACACACAGTAAAGTTAATGCGAGTAAGCAAAGAATAAGAAAATGGGTCATTCTCTGAAACTGGTACCATAAAGTGTGACCTTCACAATCCCAAGTTTCAGTGAAGTCCTGCTTATTTCTCTCGATATTGACCGTAAATTCATTGCTACAAAGACAGTGAGAGAACTACTTCTTGCACATAACTGCAGTTTTATTAGTAACAAACAGGAATAAATCTGTAACACCAAATTCTTATTTGAATTCGTTTACTTATGGACACAAGATTCATCCCATTTGTTTTTGGTGAATAAATTAATTACTGCTTGACTATGTGTGAAATAAATACACTTCAGGTGGAACTCAATTATACAGGGAACGTTGTAACATGGAGCCACACCTCACAGGAAAAATGGGTCAGTTCCGTATGTAACTGGCGTGGAGACCACCTGTTACACAGCAAATTGTGCGATTCTCAGTCCGCAAGAAAAGATTCCAAGTCCTGTAAGAAAAACAGGAATTTCTAATTTGGATATAAACTTTAATGCAAGATCTTTATTGAAAGCCCTACTATTTGCACTTTGAGCTGATACTTCGGTGATAGTATGGCATGAAACATAAGTAACCGATTTTCGCACGCATATTGCAACCAATTTTATATTGAAATTTTATTTATTTATTTATTTATTCTGCTGGAGTATCTTTTAATTCTTTATAGTTTTTGAAAAACACTAGGTCAAAATGTGAATAATTTAAATTGACCCAGTTTTAGAGAATGACCCAAATAAAAACACCAATGGTGATAATGTTCATCCATCGCTTTGCAAAGTTCTTTGTAGTTGATTTAGGTTTGTGTGTCCAGTGATGACTTATCATGCTAATCCGAGCACGGAAGAATCTACCACATGTTGGACACATGATCGGTGGTTGCTATTGAGGGAATTGCCATCCTCGCCTAGCGGTACTCGCGTTTCCTTCTAGACTCCACCAATTGAGAAACCTCAGCATTCAGGGCATAGTCGTCAGCAAAGAGCAGTTCTCAGATGACAGTCGTCCTGACTTTTGTGACGGCATTCAGTCTTCTAAGGTTGAAAAGCTTCTCATCTGTGTTGTATCTAACGCCTACTTCAGGATTAACCTTAAAGGTATCCATTAGCGTGGCAGAAAACATCATGCTAAACAGTGTTGGAGCTAGAATGCAGCCTTGTTTTTACACCGTTGCTTACTGGGAAGTCAGAAGATGCCGCACCATCATCGAGGACGTGCCCCATCATACCATCGTAAAACTGGCAGATGATGGTGATAAACCAGTGAGGACATCCAAACTTCCAAAGTTTGTCATGGCTGACAGTGTTGAGTGCGTTTGTTAGGCCAACAAATGTGGTGTAGAGCTCCTGGTATTGTTCTTGGCATTTCTCCCGGAGTTGATGAGCTGCAAATATATCAACTGTATCATGACCAGCACAGAAACCACATTGACTTGCTGGTACTTCCAGGTGTGGAATTAGATTAAGGAGTAGTCTTACAAGGATCTTTCCATCAATGCTGAGCAATGAAATCCCTCTGTGGTTATCACTGTCAAGTATGTTTCCTTTGCGCTTGTTAAGGTGGATAATGAAGACGTCTTTGAATTCTTGTGGCAGTGTACCTTTATCCGAAAAGGACAGGAACATCTCATGGAGTTTACGTGTCAATGTGGGTTTGCCGGCATATTTCAGCACAACCACCAATAATAAAGATTAACACACAGTCAGTAAAAATGTGAAACACCAGGAATAACTAATAACCTAAAAACACACTAACAAAACATCAGAAAGGAGATGAAAATGAAGAGATCAGATGCATAAATATATAACTGTGGGAAACTGATTTACACCATCTAGGATCAGGCAGTAAAATAATTTAGCTGCAAAACCTGCTAAGTTTTACAGAAAACCGTATACTAAGCTTTACTTTTATTGCATATTTCAGCAAAAAAGTTTAATTTACGTTGGCTGAAAATTTAATTTAAACAAAAAAATGCCTAGGTGGATATAGAGCCTTTTGCATGAGTACAAATAGTTTTTATCTGTCTTTAAAAAATAGTCTATAGATTCGGCTGAGCGTATTCTTAACAGGAGGCTACTCCACAGCCTTGGTGTCATAGATTGAAAGGCTCTGTCTTCATAAATGTTTCACCTCACAGCGGGAACAACAAGCAAATTTAGTTTCCCTGGACCGAAAAGAGTGACTTGTAGTATATTTTTAAAAAGATGATATAAATAGATTGGGACTTGGCCATTAAGCGCTCTGTACATGAGAACATGAAATTTAAAACAAATCTTTAACTCCGTAGGAAGCCTGTGTAATAAATGTAAAATTGCCTTTTGACTCATCTCCCTCTTCACCTTATCAGGCCGGTGCATCGCCCTCACTACTGCTGACGCAGCACATTCATCTGTCTATCTCCTATTCCATTATTCCATCACTTGTAAATAAGATCCCCGAATGCTTTATCTTGATGCAAGGACTTGTTCTAAAGTTGGAGGGAGCAGTTCAGCTTTTTCCAGTTAAGAACCATGGCCTCAGATTTGGAAGAGCTGACTCTCATACCAGCTACTTCGCACTCAACTGCTCCAGTGCATGCAGAAGCTCACTGTCTGAAGAAGACAAAAGAATCACATCATCTGCACAAACCATACACCCTCCTCTCCACCACTACGCCTTGAGATTCTGTCCATTATTACCCCAAACAGGATGAATGACAAGGGGCAGCCCTAGCGGAGTCAAACACGCACTAGAAATGAGTCCAAAATTTGTGCCACGGATGTGGACACAGCTCCCGTTTTGATTATACAAAGACCAGAGCACTTTCAACAGTGGCCTGTACTCCCTCAGCACAACCAATATAACGAGAATTTTGTCAATCAGTCCAGCCTCCTGGAAGCACCCTGATCCCAGTACCCTGGAGTAAACTGTCCTGTGGAGGCTGAGCTCCAATAGTCGGAACACACTCTGCCAGTTCATGTGAGAAAATGATTTCTCACGCTCCCTGAACAACTCTTTCACTATTTAAGCCGCAATTTTACAGTGGCACTTGAAAGTTTGTTAATCTTTTGTCATTTTTATGTATTTCCACATAAATATAATTTAAAACATTTTTATTTATATAAAAAAAAATTCACATATTTACACTAGTCTTTACATAGATAAAGAGAGACCAGGTAAACAATGAGACAAAAATATTACACTTGGTCAGTTATTTATTGAGGAAAATGACCCAGTATTAATATCTGTGAGGGGTAAAAGTCTGAGAACCTTTACTTTCAGACCAGGTGCAGTCATAACCGTTACTAAATGTTTGTAGTAACTGTTGATCAGTCCTGCACATCGACTTGGAGGGATTTCAGTCCTTAATATCTGATATATCATTTTCAATATGCAGTGTCACTAGATCTACATGTTCTCTGTCTCCTCTTTGCCTTTCTCTTTTCCTCTGCAGATAATCGTCACACTGGTTTGGAAAGATCACGCTCCCGGCACAACACAAACACTATGGGTCGATGACTGCAGCCAATCTGTCCATGTAAAAGAAGTGCCAAAGTCCCAGCAGTGGGTGTACAGTGGAGGCAGAAACATGGATAGTGCAGATCAGTGTGTACCTTCCAGCATGGCAGGATCTTCCCAACACACACACAAAACAAAAACTGATCCTCAAAAGTAAAAAACTTTAAACAGCTCCACAGGGTTGTGACTATTACACTGCTCCACATGTGCAAACTGTGTTTCTTTCATTCGTTCATTGTGTTATCACCTTCCTCAATATAATCATATAATTTTACATGTCCTTGAAATATAATGTCTGTTACTTTCATGATTGTGATAAATTTGCCTTCATCAATATGCTTCCCGTAATGCTAGTATTTCGAGCTGATGTACAGGAATATTTGGTTTGGGTTAAGTGGTTGAGCTCTGCTTTTGTTATTTTGACAACTATATCTTTATTTACATCCTCACCTTGCTCTTAAAACTCACACTACACCTCCCATCAGCCTTTGCTCCATTCAGAGTCACTTGACTTTTGACTCAAGCATCCCTCTCATCTGATAAACAGAACCATAAATGGGACACACTTTGTGTTGTTTTAGAAGCCTACCTAACTTTGAGTTTATCTAGGGTCGTTCTTTTATCCCTCCATACGAGCTTCGTGAGCACTTCCTTATTGACCCGCTTCCAAAAACCACTTTAAGCTTTGACACATTCCAGCCCTTACAACATGTTTGCATGGAATTCCAAAGCATATCCTGTGGCTGATGATCCCCATTGGTGCAGAGAGAGCAGGTTTTCTCTGTTTTCATGTATATCCATAGGCGCAAAACACAGTGTTGGTGCTGGTTTTAATTTTTTCATGTTATGCTCTGAATACAGAGAATTAGTGTGCCATTAAAATATATTGTGAAGTTTTTCCTATGTGTAGAATGATAATCTTACTTCCCTGAAATTTTTAAGTTGCTAACATCAGTCATTTTGCATATTTTTGGCAGTTTTTCAGTGTTATACTGTCTCACCTGAAAAATGAATCATTTTAACTGCAATTTATTGATATTTCATCAACAGCGTTGATTCTGAAACTGCTGTAATATTATAGAGACAAAAATCTAAAAAAAAAAAAAAATTTTCAGCCAAGTGAGACTTTTCAGCACCAATATTGTGTTTTAGCCGATAGCATGATTAAAGGTGTAGCAGAAGCATATGATAAATTCATCATAGGTGCATGAAACACCTCCTTGAGTGCTAAGAATATAACATAATTTTTATGTATACATATCAGTGTTCGAAATAACAACAGAAAAGCTGGTTGTCTTTAGACAACCTTTAAATATTAAATAGGTTGTCCGCATTTCAAATTGGTAAGTAAATATTATTAAAATCGTATTTATAGTCTATACAGGGCTAAAAACTGTTTAAAAACTTTTCAAATCTCCAATAATCAGTCATATCAAGTGCATTTTCTTGTTTTTAATATAAAATGTGATCATCAAGAGAGAGCGAGCGAGAGAAAGAGAGAGTCATGTCCTCACTATCTCCATCCCGCTTCCAGTGATTTTGTTTAAGCTTGTGCACTGGAACTGGGGCTCTTCTAGTTTTGCGTTTACTTTGCGAACTGTTTCCTGCACATCTGCTGGTCTGAGTAATAAATATATATATTTTTTTGTTTATGCTCAATTCTGATCAGTGGTCTGCGAACCTCTCTTTTCTGTTTCAGTTCCTAATAAACTTAGCTCGGTTTTATTCTTGCATGTGTGACCTGCTTCCAGAAGAAGGAGAGAGAGAGAGAGCAAGCGGGAGAGAAAGAGAGAGACTGTGTAACTATAAACTATTTCAAATTTATTTCCTGTTATTTTCATTTGCTTGCGGTCATAGACATGGAAATATAGACTCTCCATGTCTATGCAATCATTGTTTCTAACTAGGGCTGCTCATGTGCTAGTGAGGTAAATAAATGGAATAAATTGTTTTTATTTGGACAATATTTCATACTGTTATGTTTGTGTACCTAGTTTTAGTAAAACAGTCAAGGTGACAGATACAATAACATTATATTCACAGTATTTTTAATGACCTTTAGAATTGCATTCCATAAAGTACGATTGGCTGCTATACACTATCTAGTGCACTACTCTATTACACAGGTAAGAATTTGTAATTTAGTCCACATTAACGCTGAGAGGTAAAGGTAACCTCAGCATTGTGGCCTCCTCACCAGGACTGACACAAAAACAGAAGCTAGAAACTGTATTTACTGAAGTAACCCAACCTTGATTGATGATCACGGGCTACTTTAAAATGAAACATTTTTATAAATTTTGAAATTAAACTTTTCTATTCCTTTTAATCATGTTATGAATATCAGCTTGTCCGGATTGGTTATCGGTTCTCCAGGAAACCCACTTGTTTCGAACACTGTGTGTATGTATGTACTTTTGTCTCTAAGCAACCACAATGGATTGTAAATGGGGTTTCGGGGGGTGAGCTGCACCTTCCCTTCCCCCACATTCATGTCTGAAGCGCCCTTGAGCAAGGCACCTAACCCCCCAACTGCTCTCCGGGTGCTGCAGTGTGTGGCATCCCACTACTCCGAGTGTGTGTGTGTGTACATATGTACGTATGTGTGTGTGTGCGTGTGTGCGTGCGCTGACTGTTTACTGTTACGTCACTGTTTATGGACCTATCTTTTTTGCAAGGCTTTGTGTGTGTGTGTGTGTGTGTGCAGTGGTGTTTAAAACATTGTGAACCCTTTGGAATTTTCTATATTTTATCGTAAATATGATTAAACATCATTTGATTTTCACAAAAGTCCTGAAAAGTAGAAAATAAGAACCCATTTAAACAATTAAGACATAAAAATATTAATAAAATAATTGTAAAAAATTTACTTGGTCTATGATTTTTGAGAAAAATCATTCCGTATTATAGATCTGCGAGAGTATGGGAGTAAGTATGGGAACTCCTCCTTTCAGACCCTCTTGTACAGTAATAACCGTACATAAATGTTTGTGTTAACTGTTGATCAGTCCTGCACATCGAATCGAGAAATCTTAGCTCATTCCTCCGTACAGAATAAGTTCAAAAGACTCAGAGCATAGATTTAGCTTAGAGTTTTCTCACATGAACACAATACACATTTCTATTGGACTACCGTCATGACTTGGACATTCCTAAACTATACATTTATTTTTCTTTATCCATTCTTTGGTAAAACAACTTCAGAATTCATTTTCGATCAGTATTGACAAGCTGTCCTGGCCCAGTTGCAGCAAAACAGTCCCAAACCGTGATACTGTGACCACCATGTTTCACAGATGGATCTATTTTGTGTGCCATGATATGCTTGAAGTTAAGACTTTGAGAGAACCCTGTTCTTTAACTGAAAAAGGGTGGCCACTCACAC
Organism: Neosilurus hyrtlii; assembly: GCA_028564935.1. NCBI lineage: Eukaryota > Metazoa > Chordata > Actinopteri > Siluriformes > Plotosidae > Neosilurus > Neosilurus hyrtlii. Next base: position 2,916 of record JAOUQZ010044369.1, on the reverse strand, counting down.
CTGATTGTCATCCATTTGAACTCCCGACTCTAATTTCACCTTCAACTTTATCTGCTAATTCTGGAGGCGCACTTATATTTGCCAACCAGAGATATGATTTTCCTCAATTAATAAATTACCAAGCATAACATTTTTTTCATTTGTTTAATTGGGTTATTTTTATCTACTTTTGAAACATGTGTAAAACGTGACCATGTTCTATATATTAAATATAAAAGGTTCACAAACTTTCAAGCACCATTGTATATTATCAATTACCTGTATTTAAGTGCTTGTTCAAATCTTGTCTAATGGCCCTGTCCTTGCCTGGTTTTTAAGTGTTTGATGTCCAAAAAGAGGAAAAAAAAGGTGTTTCATGTTTTGTATTTTACCCTTCATAGAAATATTTAGCTGTAGTTTAATTAATTATTACTGAGTGCTGCTCTGTCCTTGAGAGGTTTTAATGAAAGAAAACATTCATGTATACACATGATATTGTAGGTGCATCAAAGTGATAATGCATTATTAAAACTACACTTTAGCCTCATCTGCTTTTTTCTTATGCTTTGAATATCTGCTTACCATAATATGCCTTCTTTGCATTTGTGTAACACTGCGGGTACATGTCTTTAAATCAACTCTTTGTACAATTAAAACAAAGATATTAGCTGATATGAGATATGCTTTCTTATAGCATTCCTGTGTGGGAAATAATAACAGTATATTAATCATTAAAAATATTTTCTTGTTTCTGACTGGTGGAAAGCCACAAGCTAATTTATAGTATTCTTCTATAAGCTGGTTTATTCATCATTATCATCATGATCATTGCACAGTTGGCACGTGCCAATGCTCCTCCTCATAGTTGTCATAAAACAGACAGGCAGCTACTCAAATGGCTCCATCTGTCCTCCATCTTGGTTAGATAGTCGAATTTACAGTGAAGCCCTGTGGTGGCTCTGAGCTGGCAAAACTTCATTTTATTTTTTCACTATTCATGCTGTTGTAAATTGAACCTTAGAGAGAGTAACATCAACCAAGTAGGTTGAGTAAATTTCCGCCACTCAACAGCACTGTGAGTCGGGTCCTCTCTCAAAACTAAAGGTGTACCCCTAACAAAACAGTCATGTTTGCTGTGAAAAAAATGTAATTCTTAATTAAGTAATTTTTAATAATAATAATAATATATCCTTACCATCAAATACTTTAATTCTATATTTTTTTGAATTTGTCTAGAATTAATCAAAAATGACATTATTGGGGAATAGCATGCAGCACTTCCGGCTGACTCACATCAGCTAAGTGTGACTTGGGCTTACCTCCGGACTTGAGAATATTTACAATTAACAACAATACAATTATACTATAATTATTAGAATTTAGCTTCTATATGATATGAAGAATTATATAATCTCCCCTATTTCCCCTTATTTATAAATAAATCCCCATTCCCTTTTTATAGAGAAGTCATCTTACAACATAGTGGCAAGAATTCCTATCTTAATTTGCTTGATTGTTTTTCCTTTTACATTTTATTTATTTATTTTATTGTATATTTATTTGACTATTTGTGGTGTTATGCAAAAAAATGAATATCAGTCAGTTACAAGTGCAAAAACACTGTTCTAAGACAGAAAAACAGCCAAAACTGCTGATTAAGATTTATTACTAATTACAGCGAGTTCGCGGTCTTTAAATGCTCAACATGCGTTTTCAATAAATTCTATCACATACATATTCTGTTCATCAGAATTCACTCCACATACTGTAACTTTTTTCCTACCTAAAAGTGCATTAAATTAAGTTTACACAGAATTTTTTTTTTTGTAAGGTAAATTTGCCGATCATGATGCCGATGATCATTAAAAAATGTTCAAAATGATTGATTTACTTTTGTACTTTTACTTAGGGTATAAATACATAAAATATGAATACGTTTTGACCGAAATACACCTGTTGAATTCATACATTAATTTAATATAAAGTGGTTGTTGTTTAATGTGTACATTTTATACAGATTTGTTGTATTTAAAGTAAACACTTTTATGTTTCTTATTCGTTAATGATTAAAATGTCAAATACTCCAATTATTATTTGCTCAATAATTGTATTATTCATCTAGTGATTACTGTATTAACTTTATTATTTGAAATGTTATAAAATTGTTTTCGAAACAACCTGAGAGAGTCATTACAATTCACTACAGCTGTAGAAAATAAACTCCATTTAATATGAAGGAACAAAATTTAAATTGAAATTTAAACAGACTCATGTGGAGTTTGACATTTGATTTGAGGAAATGTTAAGGGTTGAGGGAAAAATGAAGACAACGACAAAGAGAGGAGAGATCTTTATTGTCATACACGTTCAGGAACAATAAAAATCAGTTTTGCTGCAATTATAAAAGTGCACAAAAGACAACTTTTCAATATCACAAAGCGATATATGTGCTTTTACATATACACACATATGCACACTTATAGACACATATACATACATATATCCTGTATATGCAAACACATATACACTGTACCTCAGGGGACCCCTCAGTGAAACTCCTGAAGTTTGCAGATGACACCACTGTAATTGGTCTCATCAGGGACAGTGATGAGACTGTCTGCAGACGGGAGGTGGAATAGCTGGTCCGCTGGTGCAGTCAGAACCACCTGGAGCTGAACCCGCTAAAGACTAGAGATGACAGTAGACTTCTGGAGAACTCCTCTAGTACTTCCTCTCCATCCTCAATAACACAGTGCTTACCATAGACAGCTTTAGGTTTCTGGGAACTACAATCTCACAGGAAGTGAAGTGGCCATCCCACATAAACACTGTACAGAAGAAAGCCAAGAAGGGATTGTATTTCCTGCGACAACTCAGGAAGTTTAACCTGCCACAGGAGCTGCTGATCACTTTCTACACAGCCATCATACAGTCTAT
>JAOUQZ010044368.1:0-11650 GCA_028564935.1 Neosilurus hyrtlii | reverse complement strand
TAGCTCTACTCCGACGTATCGAGCACTGTTTTACGGAAAATCGACTCAAGATCTTATATATATATATATATATATAGTGAGATATACATAAAAATATATGAACTGTATTAGTGATCTATATTGTTAAGATTGCATGACATCCTGATGTTTCTAATAGTATACTACACATTAAATATTTTGCTCACATAACATACAGGGTTAGAAGAGAGTTCTGTACTGTAACACTGTCCAGTGTCACCCAGATAATGAAGGTTGTCTCGGGGACATTTTCCTTTCCACTGTCAGCACTGACTTGCACTTTAGGGATGTATAAAATATGTTATACTTACATAAATAAATACAACAAACATGAATAAATCCATACGGTTAAAATTTATTACCAAATCTATATAAACTGTAGTGCTGCTTTGTGGCAATACACATTATAAAAGCACTATACATAAGCATACATAAATACATACATACACAAATATATATATATACGTAAAATGAAATAAAATTATCTGTTGACCAAACAGATGTGCCCCATAGGAAATCTGACAGCACCCAATTAGAGCGCAGCCTTAGATCACCTGATCTGCAGAAAGGTTAAGAATGTAAATAGACACCAATCTGGCTGGTGCCTCTAAACAAGAAGTAAATGTATATATGTGTATAAGTCGATGTGTTTAAATAGAAGCCCTGCAATGGATTGTTGAGCTGTTCCGCGTGTACCCGGAGAGTCGGCTAAGATAGGCTCCAGCCTTCCTGGAACCCCAATAGGATTAAGCAGTTCAACAAATAAATCAGATGAATAATGATGATATTGAAGTAGACTTTGCTCTCAATATTTTGGGGGCCCAGTACTCTGTATTGACAAACTATTATTGATAAGTAAAAATATTCATCTCTTCATTTCAGGTCCAGACAGAAATCAAAAAGACCTGGACGCGGTGGAACCTGGCCTTCGACTGGAAGGGTCCAGTAGTTTGTGGCACTTACCGTTATGGTTCAGTGCCAACATGCATCAACAACAGCACCAGCAGCCAATCACACCTGGCTGCCGGAGCACCTGGTACACGCTCTACCACACTCTTCTCCAGCCAGGTATACCGCAGCACTGGAGTCCCCTCCATCAGTGCCCACATGTCCCTGCCAGGCTATGTGCTTAGCACCTCAGATGCTGACAGCCTGCCACCGTCTATTCCTGAGGAGTCAGAGGACAGTGCAAAGCAGGTGGATGACATTCTGCTCAAGGAGTCACTGCCTGTACTTCGCAATAGTGGCCCTGAAGATGATGAGGAGACCTTGTAGATAACAATATCTGGACCTGAGACTTAATATTGGAACATGTAACCACTTATCCAATAAGAGGACATTATACCTCAAATTATGTGACTTTAGCCCAAGACTGCTACACATACACGCGGTGGACTAGTGAGCCGTTCAGGGTGTACCTAAACAACCTGTTTTCTCAGAGTTGGCTGAGATAGGCTCCAGGCTCCCCAGGTTATTGGCTTTATTGCAAAAAGCAGAAGTCCTCAGAGTTCTCCCCACTTTTGACAATCTCGCAATCACTCCCAATGTCATCTCCAGTGATCAATAGCAACTGTCTCAGATAAATTATTCATGTATAATGACAAGGTTGTGAAATTTCCCCGTGATCTTCTTTATGTATGGAAGAAAATCATCTTAAAGGCAGAAATCCCAAATAATGTGTGTGAATGTGTGAACAGAAGACTCACCTGTCACAATTTTATATATATATATATATATATATATATATCTAAAAAAGTAAAGAAGATGTGTCCATAAGGCTGCATGATACCTGCACTGGCCCTTTATATCAAGAGACAAACCTACAAAAAAATTATTTAGGGTGTTTCCACCTCGTATCAGCTTTTATAAATATTGCTGTTATCAGCAATTCAAATGACAGGTGTTACTGTTTTTTTTTTTGTTTGTTTGTTTGTTTGTTTTTTTGACATAAGGTTTGGTATTAACCCTTTCCAAGCTATTTTTTTACAAAGTCATGCCACTGATATTTTTAACCTCTGTGTTCTACCAGCATGTCAAATTTACATAATGGTGTGACAGTATGCATTAAAACAGAATTCAACCAAAAGATTAATTTATGAGAAAATCTTTGAAGCTTTACACAGATATTAACATTAATATATGGATTTACATGCTGCATAAAAGCAGAGCTCCCAATATATGTCTCAAAGGGTTTGCTGTTTACTGCCTTTGTGATTTCTACGTCCGTTAGTATCACCTGTTTTGTTAGTTTATTGAGTTCATGTTATGTCAACTGGGCGGCACGGTGGTGCAGTGGTTAGCACGTTCACCTCACAGCAAGAAGGTTCTGGGTTTGATTCCCGTGCTTGGGCATGTTCTCCCCTTGCTTGTGTGGGTTTCCTCTGGGTACTCTGGTTTCCTTACGATTGTTGGTTCTAAATTGCCACTAGGTGTGAGAGTGAATGTGAATGGCTGTATGCCCAGCAATGGCTTGGCAAAGTGTTCAGGGTGTACCCCGCCTTTGCCCAGAGTTGGCTGAGATGGGTGCCAGCCTTCACATGACCCTAATTAGTATTGAGCATCTTAGAAAATGAATGAATCAATGTTCTGTCAAGCTTCTGATTTTGAAGAACATTTATTTACCTACATGAGATATGAGATTTATGTTTTTTTATTCTGTGCAAATCTGAACGGTGGTATATGAGCCTTCATTTCTGGGTTTCAGGTTTTGTTTTTTGTTTTTTTATTTCTGCCGTCATCAAGTCAGCGATACATAACAGCCAGTAAGCATTAAATCAGTGATGTGGCAGCCTTATTGCTGTGGTTGGCACATAAACAGCAGACAGGAAACTTGATTATATAGTATGACCCATGGCTATAAGCATCAACAGGCTTAAAAGAGAATATTAGTCATTCAGATCTTTTCACATTTGGTGTCGCTACATCAGAGACAATGGACTTGACCTTGGTTCTGTTCCAATATAGATGTGATCAGTTGCAGATGCTGTGGACACAGGAGTGGAAGCACTTAATGCTGAATCCCTTCTGTAGTACTCGGCAAACTGTTCTCTTGGACTCTTCCCTCTCTTACCAGAGCAATTTCTGACACGTCCAAATACCAGCATGACCAATCACACTGGTTTCATGATTGCAGATTTTTGATCATTTGCATGAGATAACTTGGATAAATGTTTTTTTAAAAATACTTAATGTAGTGTCGGGGGGTTCACCCAAAAAAAACACCCTCTTGTACTAGTGCTATGTACCACAGACAATCACCATTTATTTATTTTATGTATTTATTTATTCATTACTCTTTGTCACAGGCAGATACAATAAAATAAGAATTATGACTGGAATAAAATACTTGTTACAAGTACTCCTCTATAAAACATTACACAAGGGCTAAGGACACCTAATGGACTAAAAAAGCCTAAATATTAATTCATCTTCAGTAAGCACTTTATTCTGGTCAGGATAACAGTGGATCCAGCATCGATTCCAGCAACACTGGGGTGAGACAGGAATACACCCTGGATAGGGGGACTACAGTCCATTGCAGGATACCATGCACCTAGAGTCACTTAATATAGTCAGTCCCCCCCTCCTATTTTAGGATGATGGGAGATCCCAAGTTGCCAAATGTAATATTTTTGTTACTTTTATTACAGCATGTTTTTGCCATTGCATCATTTTGATAAAATTCTGCAATGTCAAGGTCAGGATTCTGTAGTACCAGTTCATATGTGAAAATAATTTCGCATGCTCCCTGAACCACTCTTTCACTATTTAATCTCCACTTTTATATTCATGACATCAGGAAAGAAAAGTCCACTGATGTGATAACCTGGTCATTCAGTACATTCAGGTCGTCAGCCGACATAAATTTTATTGCCACATTAATGTTGCTGAGCCTCGACCTGACCAACTGAAGCATTTCCAGATCTTAACAGAGATCTTAACTCTAGAGACTTGTACAGTGGCCACTATGCATGATGATTACATTACTTCATGTGCTTGCCTTCTTACCCTGACTCCACCCATTACCGTGGAATTGGGTAAATCTGGACTCGACAGATCCCATTACCTTTTTCTGTTGCTCTCGAATCTGATCATTACGCTCCCTAACAAACTAAACCCAAATTATTCTCCTTTTTATGGCAATACAGCTGTTGTCAGCCCAATACTGAGAGAATCCATGCTCTTACTTTCATTATTGTTTTATACGGAATTATTTTATTCATTTAATATTTATTATTATTTGATGTGTTTGGAAATTGAGTGAGTGAGAGAGTGAGATAAAGTGATTTTCCATGACCAAAGGATACTTCTGTGGCATTGTTGATTAAGAAATGAGAAGCTACTCACTGCATCAGTTAGAGTTAAATAACATGCTGCCATCTGAAACAGATTATTCACTAATTATTCAATCAAAGGCTCTTGCCTGTTTCCTCATTTAAATACAGGTGGTGTCTTTTTTTGGCAGGGCAGTGTACGTTTTGATCTTTTGTGCAAAGCATGTTCTGAATGCTGATCATACTGCAGGCTCTGTGTTTACAGCTGATTTTCTGTATATATGTAAAATTAAATTGTATAATAAAGCAACAGTTTTTGACATTTTTGGTTTTTGTTTTTTTTACACAACTTGTACAACTTTGTGTGTCTGTGTGTGTGTGTGTGTGTGTGTGTGTGTTTGTGTGTGTGTGTGTGTGTGTGTGTGGAACCCTGTAAGATATTCTTTATACATTCCTGTAATGTATTTTCTTAAAACTCTTCTCAAAAACAAACACGAGTTCTCCTGGTTAAAAAGACTGTGAACTTTTTTTATTTCATTCATTTGCCAAATTGTTTTATGCTACGAGGGTCACGAGGAGGCTGGAGCCCACTCACAGCCAGGGTCAATTTAGAACATTGTCTTTTGAAACCAATTAGCCTAATGTGCATGGCTTCGGACTGTATGAGGAGATTGTGGTACCCAATGGAATCCCACACAAGCATGTTGAGAACATGCAAACTCCACACAGAAATGCCCTCTCCAAGCACAGGCCTCAAAGTCAGGACTTCCTGGCTGTGAGGTGGACTTGCTAACCACTTCGCCACCTGGCTGCCTAACACTATGTATATAAACTTGGTGTATATAAACATATGATCCACAGGAATTCTGATATACTGAATTAAAGCTAAAACAAGTTTTAAATGTTGCTTTTTAAAAGGATCACTGAAGTAAAAAAAAACTGTAGGGTAGTATAAAATAAAACAGGAAACGTTTAGTTGGGCATAGCGGTTAGCATGCCCTCCATTACTACAAGAAGGTCCTGGGTTCCAGCCCTGTGCTTGACAAGGGCATGTGTTGAATTTGTTCTCCCCATGCCTTCGTGGGTTTCTTCTGGGTACTCCGTTTCCTCCCATATTCCAAAGGCATGTTCATTAGGCAAACTGGCTGTTAGAAAACATGTCTGTGTGTGTTGGCCCTGTGATGGATTGGTGAGCTATTCAGAGTGTACCCCGCCTTTGCCCAGTGTTGGCAGGGCTGGACTCCAGCCTCCCCACAATGATAGTAGGAATAAGTGGTAATATGAATTAATAAATGAAGGAATATGAAGCTTTTATCACCATGCCCAAGTGTACTGTATCCAAACATTCAGCTTCAACCATAATTTTCTCATCAACCTAAATGCACAATGCCTGTATGAGCCCTTGAACATGTTAGGTTGCAGACTCAGCTGAACAAAGGGTTATGAAATGTGGCATCAGACTTTATAAGTGCGCTGTCTCAACATAGCAGTCTTATTGTGCCCTGTTAGCATCAGCAGTAGTGGTTGCACCTAATACAGTCAGTACAGTTATGTCAGGGCTCTACATCTCTCTTACACCAAGTCGGGTCTGTAGTAAACAAATTTAGCTGTCCACAGCACAGGTTTAGCATAATGTGAAGCTCTGTTCAATACATTTGCCATTTTTTATTTTTATTTTTTTTCTGTACATACAACTCAATACTCCATTTGTTTACCTAAAAGAAGGTACAGTAGGACTGATCCTTATGTCTGTTAAACGCAGGCAGTTGCAAAACAATTTGCTCAAAAATAAGTTCAGAGAGTTCTTGATGAAATCTTTTTTTTATGATTTTTGATAAATAACCCTGAATTTCAACATTTCAATTATTGTCCTCTGTGTCTTTGTAAAGACTTTAAACTGGCTAGTTCTCTTCCCACTCTTCAGCATCTACAATAGAAAAAGATTGTAGGCTCAAATTTGATCTCCTGCTGACCCTGTTTTCTTTGTGAAAGATTTATAGCATTGCTCATTGAGGTCACGAAGGTACCCTATCTTTTCTTGTTTGGCAAGTGCCCTTCAGTGTTTTGAAATGATTTACTGTGCTGCTTAATTAAGGCCATTTATGTAGGGGCCAGTGGTCTTACTCTGTAAAACCGATCTGAAGCATTTTGTTCAAGCAGTATTCTCTGTATTGGATATACTTTTTTTAGGTTGCAGCCAGTTTCCCCTGACGACCATCATTATGTTCATTAATATTCATATAGCAACTTTCATTAACATGTACTCACATGTTCATTAAAATTCCCTAGCTTGTTTATAGCCCCCCAAAAAGGGATACGCATGTACCCGTCAATTCAACCCAGCATCTTCTTTTACATCAGCATTTCATACCCAATTTCTGTTCCAAGCCTAAGCAGGTCACGCTCACTTATTTGCTGAACCACTTTATTGTTGCAGGGAGGTTAGGGCCTATATCAGCCAACACTGAGCGAAGGTGGGGTACACCCTGAATAGCTCGCCAATCCATTGTAGGGCACACACAACCACTGACACTTACCCACACACCTAGGTGCAATTTGGAACAGCCAGTTAGCCTAATGTGCATGTCTTTGAACTTTGAGAGGAAATCCGAGAACCCGGAGGAAACCCATGTACATACAGGGAGAACATGCAAACTCCAAACAGAAACACCTGAGAACAAGATTCAGGTCATTCTTGCTTTGAGGCAGACGTTCTAACCTCTACACCATTGTTAGTTTCCTCCCACAGTCCACAGACATGCACATTAGATGGCTAAATGGCTTTTCCAAACTGCCCCTAGGTGTGAGTGTGAATGATTGATGGTGTGTTGGCCCTGTGATGGACTGGCGAGCTGTTCAGGGTGTTCCCTCTCTTCACGCAGAGTTGTAGTGACCCTAGAAGGATAGTTTGGCAAGTGAGTAAATTAATAATTGTGTTAACAAATAATTCATCTGCCTAACCAATTGTACAAGGGTCATGTGGGGGCTGGAGCCTATCTCAGCCTACTCTGAGCGAAGGTGGAGTACACCCTGAACAGCTCACCAGTCCATCGCAGGGCCCACAAACACAACAATTCATACTCACACCCACACTCACACCTAGGAGCAATTTGGAACAGCCAATTAGCCTAATGTGCATGTTTTTGGACTGTGGGAGGAAACCCAGAGGAGTACCCAGAGGAAACCGATGCAAGCACAGCGAGAACATGCAAACTCCACACTGAACTGCTCTTGCCAAAGACGGGACACAAGCCCTAATCCTAATTGGCATTGGTCATATGCTGCAAACTTACAGATTATGAGATCTATTATGTATTATGATGAATTGATGTAGCCAAATATCCCAATTTACCAAAAACACTCTGTCCATGAACATTACATAACATATCATTAAAACCCCCTGTCTATTATAGGTCCTCCTTGTGTTGTCAAAAAAGCTTTAATCTTCCATGGCATGGGTGTGCTGTGGTTTCTAACATTTCAAACAATTTGTAGCACATCCTTTGATGTCTATAAATTAAAAGGTGGGACCTTCATGATTAAGGCTTGTTTATCCAGCACATCCACAGATGGGAAGTTTGGAGGCCAATTTTCCATCAGACCATTGCTGAACAGTTTTTGCAGTACATCAGAGTGCATTGCCTTACTGAAAGAGGTTAGTGTCATCAGAGACACCATTGCCATTAGAGGGTAGACAGGGTCAAGCCTGTGCCCTCTGACTGGTCTATCGAGACGCCCCACATGTGTAGCAATCTGCAATGCACTGAGTGTTTTAAGACCTTTCTATCACAGCTAGAATTCACTTTTTCAATTTGCGCTCTTTTATGGAATCAGACCACACAGACTGGTAATCATTCCCCTTGTGCATCAGTGACCCTGAGGTGCACCTGAGTCTGTTTCTGATTCACCGTTTGTCTTTCCCTGTAGCACATTTGGTAGGTACTTACCACTGTATACAGGTGCTCTTACCTGGTCTTCTAGCAATGACAATTTGGTCCTTGTCAAAAATGTATTTAATTTTTTCCTTGCTTATTTTTTTCTGCTTCACATTAACAACACATCCTGCAACACTCTGAGAACTGACTGTTTACTTTCACCCTAATATATTTCACTCCTTACAGGCACAGTGTAATGAGATAATAAATGATACTTATTTTACCTGTCAGATTTATATGTTATAGCCAACATTATATGTTATAGCCGAGTTATATCTCTTATATTTCTGAAAAGAAGAGGTGAAAAAGTATTGAGTCTGGATTCAATAATCACACTGGTTTCTTTTAGTACTGCATATGATGCAATTGGTGAGCAGGTGGTGAGATGTGCTCTACCTTGCATTAATGAGTTGCTGTAACCAACCTCAATTCATTATTTTTCAATACTAGTGTAAAAGAAACTTTTTGATAAAGTAGAATTAGTAAGTTTTATAATGTAATCTTGTATTATGAAGAATTTATCTAGAAATCATGGTTATTTATTTCAGTGGCCCCATGTATGAACCTGATAACCCACATGCTCCCGAAATTTTAGTTGGACATGTTTGGAAAAAATGTTGAAAATTGTCTCAGTTTAAATTTCTGATTAATAGGGTGCAAATGTATGAAGCCATCATAAGCCTAAGAACTATTTCTGGACTGATAAGAAATTTACAGATTATCATGCATGGGGCCACAGATTAGTAAAATAATTTGTGACATTCTTTTATTCATTTTTTAAACTGCTTAATTCTAATTAGGGTCACGGGTAGGCTGGTGCCCATCTTAGTGGACTCTGGGTAAAGACAGAGTACACCCTGGACAGCTCGCCAGGCCATCGGAGGGCAGAAACACACTGACGGCAACTCAATAGCCTACTATTTACAAATGACAACAATGGCTCATTTAAATGCCTCTCACCACAGACAGAGAGACATGGCAGGCTGTTGATAACCCAGTTAGCTGCACTGGGGGGACAGCGTTAACACCATTTTTTTTTCATTCATCTTCCGCTTTTTCTGTTTTTTGAAGACTGGTAACTGACTGATAAATTGAGAGCTTTGCCTTCTGGCTCAGCTCCCTCTTCACCACGACAGACCGGTACAAGCTCCGCTTTACAGCAGAGGCTGCACCAATCCGCCTGTCAATCTCTCGCTCCATCCTTCCCTCACTTGTGAACAAGACCCCGAGATACTTGAACTCCTCCACTTGGAGAAAGACCTCATTCCACCCTTTTCTGGCTGAGAACCATGGCCTCGGACTTGGAGGTGCTGATTCTTATCCCAGTCGCTTCACACTCAACTGCGAATCACTCCAGCAAAAGCTGAAGGTCCTGGCTCGATGAAGGCAAAAAGATAATGTCATCTGCAAAAAGCAGAGACGAGATCCTATGACCACCAAACCAGAACCCCTCAACACCTTGACGGCGCCTAGAAATTCTGGCCATAAAAATTATGAACAGTACCAGTGACAGGGCAGCCTTGGCAGAGTCCAACCCCCACTGTAAACGAATTTGACATGTTGTTACCAATGCAGACCAAGCTCTGGCTCCAGCAATACAGAGACCAAATGGCCCGTAGTAATGGGTTTTTATTCTATATTCCCGGAGCACACTCCACAAGATAGCCCGAGAGACACGGTTGAAAGCCTTCTCCAAGTCCACAAAGCACATGTGGACTGGTTGGGCAAACTCCCATGCCTCCTCCAGGATCCTGCAGAGTGTGTAGAGCTGGTCAAGAGTGCTGCGGCCGGGACGAAAACCACATTGTTCCTCCTGAATCCGAGGTTCAATTATCAGCCAGATCCTCTTCTCCAGTACTCCTGAATAGACTTTCCCGGGTAGGCTGAGGAGTGTGATTCCACGATAGTTGAAGCACACCCTCCGGTCCCCCTTCTTAAAAAGGGTTTTACCCCAGTTTGCCAATCCAGAGGTACGGCCCCGATGACCACGCGATGTATTAGAGACGTGTCAACCAAGACAGTCCTACCACATCCAGATCCTTGAGGTATTCAGGGCGGATCTCATCCATCCCCGAAGCCCGGCCACCAAGTTTTTAACTACCTCGGTGACCTCAGCCCCAGTGATAGGCAGACCTCCTCTGAACCCCCAGGCTCTTCCTCTTCCTCAGAGGGTGTGTTGGTGGGATTGAGGAGGTCCTCGAAGTATTCCTTCCACCTTCCGACAACATCCCCAGTTGAGGTGAACAGCTCCCCACTTCCACTGTAAACAGTGTTTGTGGAGTACTGCTTCCCCCTCCTGAGGCGCCGGATGGTGGTCCAGAACCTTTTCAAGGCCAACCGATAGTCTTTTTCCAGGCCCTCACTGAACTCCTCCTATACTCAAGATTTTGTATCGGCGACAGCCCGGGCTGCAGCACGTTTGGCCTGTCGGTATCCGTCTGCTGCCTCGGGAGTCCCACAGGCCAAAAGGACCTGATAGGCCTCCTTCTTCAACTTGACAGCTCCCCTCACCACAGGTGTCCACCACCTAGTTTGGGGGTTGCCTCCAACCTTCCGGCCACAGCTCTGGGCTGCTGCCTCAATAATATAGTCACGGAACATGGCTCATTCGGACTCTATGTCCACGGCCTCCATTGGGATGTGGTGGTAGCTCTGCCGGAGGTGGGAGTTGAAGGCCCTTCTGACAGGAGACTCCACCAAACATTCCCAGGAGACCCTAACTACACGCGTGGGTCTCCCAGATAGGTAGGGCAGCCTCCCCCGCCATCTAAGCCAGCTCACCACCAGGTGGTGATCAGTTGACAGCTCAGCTTCTCTCTTCACCGAGTGTCCAGAACATGCGGCCGCCACAGATGGCGATTCGAGGAGGTGACACCACTGCAGTGTAATTTGTAATATTTTGTTAAGAAATTGTGTAGTAAGGCTTATAATATTTATATAATACAGCAGAGTATATTTTACATGGTTTAATGTATGGAGTTGTTTTTCTTTAATTAGAATGCTCTGCTACATTGCCTCACATCAGCCTCGTTAAGGGCAGTTGGAGCCACAAGACAAGTCGAGCCTGAAGTTTTTGACTTTAAAGCTTTTGACTTTTAACCCTGAAATCTTCATTTTTCTTTTTTAATAAAAGTTTAAAATGAGGTTAGTCGTTTGGAGATTCTTTCTATCAGACTGGATGCCTTTTTGGATTGTTTTCTCTCACAAGTGGTGGATTTGGAAGCATTAAAGGGAGCACTGCTACAGTCAGCATGTCCTGAAGTGTACTATTTCTGTCAACAGCATTCTGGCAACAATTATTTTATTATTATCATTATTATTATTATTATTATTATCATTGTCAATATTATTATTATTATTATCATTATTATCATTATTATTATTATTATTATTATTATTATTATTATTATTATTATTATTATT
>JAOUQZ010044366.1:0-11652 GCA_028564935.1 Neosilurus hyrtlii | reverse complement strand
CTCCTTCTTCAACTACTGATGATGGTGTACCCATTATTCCTTTAGACAAGCCGACTGATCTGTAACTTACAATAAACCATCTTTTCACTCTTATTCCCGCATTCAGTGTGTTTATTGTGCAAGCATCTCGTGGTCTAAACTATTTTTACTCTCTTGCTCAATTTCCTGTTTTTGCTCTAGTGTTGGGCAGCTGAGCTCCTAAGTCTTGCGCAATTTCCTATTTTTGTTTTTCAACCCTTTTAAACTGCTAAGTCACTGCTGCTCAGCACTAACTGCATTTTGTCATATCATTATCATGTAAGCACTTACAGCTACATTTAACTAAATTACTTTCTAATCTATCACTTATTTAAGGTTTATAGCAAGATATACTGTTTCTTTCCCACAGTGTTAAGGAAAACATGTAGCTTTAACTGTGTTTAAGCCTTAAGTTAAGGTGAAGTGTAAACATGGTGCACATTGTGATGTGCTGACAGTGATTTTAGACTTGAAAGGTGGAGTAAAAGTCAGTGTGATATCGATAATTGGAATGTACATGCAAACCTTTCTTCTGCACAATTTACCCACAGAGAAGAAAAACCCCAAAGCTCACAAGAGATGGATTAAACTAGTAAGTGACTGAATTATAGGTATATGTTTACAATTTGTTTATTGCTAATTAGTAGATGGACTTTTTGCCCCAAGTGGAGGAGTTCAAGTATCTTGGGGTCTTGTTCATGAGTGAAGGAAGGATGGAACGGGAGTTTGACAGGCGGATTGGTGCAGTCTCTGCTGTACAGAGCTTGTACCGGTCCATCTTAATGAGTGAACTGAGCCAAAAGGCAAAGTTCTTTATTTACCAGTCAATCTACATTCCAACACTCACGTATGGTCATGAACTTTGGGTAGTGACAGAAAGAACAAGATCGCGGATACAGGCAGCTAAAATAAGCTTCCTTTGCAGAGTGGCAGGATTCTCCCTCATAGGTGAGAAGCTTGGCCATCTGGGATGAATGAATTTAGAATTAATTAAAAATGCATCATGAACTCCTCCCTGGTGTGGTGTTTTGGGCATGTCCAACCGGGAAGAGATCCCGGGGTCAACCCAGAACACACTTGAGGGACTATATCTCTCCGCTGGTTTGGGAACGCCTTGGTGTCCAACTGAAGAGCTGGAGAAAGTGGCTGGGGAGAGGGACGTCTGGACTTCATTGCTTAGGCTGCTGCTCCGCAACCCATCCCTGGAAAAAGTGGAAGATGATGCTGATGATGAGACAAGTAGACAGACTTAGATTTTATTTAAGTAAATCGGTTAGTCAAGCGGGTTAATAACTCAGATCCCCTATTATCACCCACTACAGTACATCATGTTTAACTTTAGTTACTGTACACAATGAAGTTTCCATGTATAAATATAGCTCAAATTTTGAAATTTATTACTGGACCAAAATGTGCTTACCCAAAGAGCTAAATATGTACACGTTACCGCTGATTGTAAAATTTTTAATAACGTGAACAAAACGCTGTTATAAACAATGACAAGATGTACCTTCTTTAAAGTCGTTTCCCAATAACACCAAAACCTTGGCGTTAATTAAATATTTTAAATTCCTGGAATTTGCACCTTTTAAAGTCGTCGTCCACCGGGTGCTCAAGATGCATACCCGCATTTACCCAATCCCAATTCCAATTACAGTCCCATTACAAAGTCCTAATACGGTGTGGTGATACAGCTTACAGCAGGCTGGTGTTCCGAAAGCGAAGGGGGCTTATAGATAATCGGAGTACTTTTGAGGGTAAACCTGGCCTGATAGGGCAGGACGGTATTCATCCCACTCGGGAAGGTGCCGCTCTCATTTCTTGCAGTATAGCACATAGTCTAAGAACAGGACTAGTCAGTCAGTGACTATCCAGAGCCAAGGCCAGGGAGAAGACAAACAGGCTAATCCGAGAATCTGCTAGCTGCACAGAGTCGTCACTCAAGGTCAAGTTCAATGCTATAGAAACTGTGTCTGTTGCACGAACTAAACAAAAATGTAAAAACACTCAAAGAGTTTGTTTTAGTAATCTTATTAACAAAAAATTTTAATCATACTGAATCTACAGCCAGCACCTTTGATCCAAAGATAGGATTGTTAAATGTTAGATTTCTCACATTTAAAGTTAATGAAATCATTATTGATCAGGAGATAAGTGTAATGTGTTTAACAGTAACATGGATAAAACCCAATGAGTATGTAGTATTAAATGGAGCAGTCTTCCCAGATACGGTTGTATACACCAACCTCGTCCTACTGGCAGAGAAAGAGGCATTGCAGTTCTTTATCATGATAATCTAGGCATTATACAAAAATCTGGACATAAATTTTATGCATTTGAAATTCTATATACTAACATAACATATGTTACTGGAAAAAATATGCACACGGAGCAGATTCCTTTAATTATTATTTACAGACCCCTAGGGCCATACTCCAAATTCCTATGTGAATTTGCAGACTTCATTTCAAACCTGGTTATTTCTTTAGATAAAGCTTTAATTGTTGGAGACTTTAATATTCATTTTGATAAACCAGAGGATCCTTTAAGAAGAGTGTTACTAACATTCTGGTTAAATATTGAAAATATATTTGCAGTTCCACAGTCAGGAACTTTTTCAGATTATTATCTTATCTCACTTACAATACATCTTAGTACTAGTATATACACCTCACCATGTTATCGCATTAAGCATGCTTTAACATCAACTACTGCGCAGTGATCAAGCTACCAAGTGCTTTGTGTCAATTTTACGCTATATGCTAGATAATGTAGCTCCTCTGAAAAGAAAACCAATCAGAAAAAAAAAATTTGCACCCTGGTATAATGATGAATACACACACACTAAAACAGAACACTAGTAAATAAGAACGAAAATAGAGTCAAACAAAATTCTTAAACTGGTATTCCAACTAGCATGGAAAGAGAGTTTCCTTCTTTTACCATTACACTGTTATAAGCATACCTAACAACTTCTCTCTCACCCCCCCCCCCCCTTCCCCCCTATCTCACTGTCTGTATGTTTTTGTTAAGGTATATAGCTTCTGGGATGCTGGTGAACCTGATACTCCTGATCATTCTGCTATTTGAGTCCTGTGGTCTGTCCTGGTGTGCTGATGCTGGCTGGAGTTCCTGGAAGCCCCTCGCTCCTGCTGATGAAGATCCATATGGACTTAGAGGTGCACTTAGAGACTGTGAACATGACTTTTCACTGCTGGTGATATAAACTCTTGCTGCAATTATTTATGACACATAATTTTTTTTATTATATGTAATTGCATTACAGTTATTTCATTACAGTTAATAATTTAAGTCTGTTGGAATATCTCCGTTATTTCTCTGTTTATGTGGCATAGACACGTATTCCTTTTAGTTATTTTCCATAAGTGCAGAACATGTTTTGCGCAGAAATTCTGTTTTGATTCTCATTTTCAGAAATCCTGATTACACTTCCCAAGCGGTTTCTATTTCTCATATCTATTTTGTAACCTTCAGTTTTAGTTGCACGCTCCCTTTTAGTCAGGGGGAGCTTCAAGGTTGCTCCTAGACTTTCCTTTGTATGTCTGATAGTATAAATACCTTGTGCCTTGTTGCATGCTTTGTTGATACATGAATAAAGACTGTAACTCTCCATTGGTTGTCAGTGTTTTTCTCACATCTCGCTCCAGAGCTCTGGGTGACACTTCAGGACTGATCAACAAGAAGCCTAGATAATTCTAGAGAATCTAACACAGTCCAAACAGACTACATGCTAGACTGTAATGAAGTTTCTCATATGATTTGTATTTTATTGGTTCACCCAATGGTTTCCCTTTTGAGCCTGTTTCCTCTCAAGGTTTCTCCCTCGTGTCAGGGAGTTTTTCCTTGCCACTGTTGCCGCAGGCTTACTCATTATGGATGTGTGGAAAAATTTTTCAATTCATTTTTAAATTACTTATACTATGTAAAGCTGATTTGCGACAGTGTCAATTGTAAAAAGTGCTATACAAATAAAACTAAATTGAACTGAATTGATTTTTTTCAAAAATACTGGGAAGGTAACCTGCGATGGACTAGCGTCCCATCGAGGAGGAGTTGAACTCCTAGTCGCTTCACGCTACATAAGCACCACACAGGTAAGTTTGGTAGCCAACATATTATCCTTTCCCATAATTCATAGCATGGGTTGAGATGCAAAAATGGCCTATTGGTAACCAAGGTTACAAATGTCATTCTTGGAAATTTTGTAGCATTTTTTGTTGAAGTGAGCACTGCTTATGGGGATTTTTTAGAAGCACATTGAGATTAGATGGATGAGCAAACAAAATGTTTGTAGTGTTTTTTGCCTTGCACTATGAAATCCTATCTTTCTTAGAGGAAAGCATTTCATGTAATACAAATATCTACAGAAATAAACTCAGGGATACAGATTTTCTCTGCAAAGTGGCCTTCCTTGCAGATTTTACCTCATATCTTAATCGCCTAATATGTACTGTAGTTGCAGGAAAGAGGCCAAACACTAGAAAAAAGTAGCACTGTCCAAAAAAGGCTTTTATTCAGAACCCTCAAAATATGGGGCTGGTGGCGTAGTGGTTAGGGTATCGGGCTCACAATCGAGAGATCATTGATTTGAATCTCTGTTGGACCCCCACCGTGCTAAGACCCCTGGGCAAGGTCTTAATCACAAGTGTGCCTGTGTCCACCCAGCAGTATAAATGGATACCAGTAAAAATACTGGGAAGGTAACCTGCGATGGACTAGCGTCCCATCGAGGAGGAGTTGAACTCCTAGTCGCTTCACGCTACATAAGCACCAGCCTGATGAGCCACTAGGCTCGGGTGTAAAAGCCCAACAGGCTTACCTTACTTACCCTCAAAATGTGCCTGTGAAGAGATGCACAAAGATATCTCCAGACGTAAGAAAGTGTTTCTCATGTATAGAGCCAACATATAAATGCTGCAGCAATAATTTAATGCTTGCTTCCAAGAGTTCAATACCACTCAACCACAAATTGCATTATTCACTGACCCCCTCTAGCTTCTGTCCAGAGTTGCAGACTAAACTGAGAGAATTACAGTTAAAGCCCTTGTTTAAAGCAAACCACAATGAATGGTTCATTTGGGAGACTACTTTTGTGCTCTCAATGGATAACATGTTTGGGAGCACTTACATTAACAACTTTTCAAAAATAGAACACATCAAAATGCATTGGGGAAAGCAGAGCTACATGGCTATCAAAAAGTAATTTACATTAAGCAAAGCACCATGGGACTCGAACCCAGGATGTTCTTGCTGTGACTCCCTCCCCGACTTGCACATCGTTCCAAATCTCCTGAGTTTTAATGACTATCACCTGCACTTTGTTTCCCCCCCACTAATCAGTTCTCCTATAAATACCTCTGCTAAGCTCCAGCCTGCGTTAGGCCTTGTTGGAGCCACGCGCTACCTGCTACTTCCGCTAGCATTGGACCCTATCTACTTACCCGTTGGTACTGTCCAGTTGGGATTACCTATTCCGTCAGCTGACCATCATCATTCTCCAACCATCTCCTTCATTTCCTGTAGACTTACTCCTTTAGATTTTTTTATTTTGTCCCATGTACTAACCACTTTGTTGTGCTTTTTGTGGCTCACAGAGCCCATGTTTAGTTGTAATTGATAAACTATAAATTATTTCCTTGAAGTTCTGATTTCTGGGAGTCTATCATAACAGAAGGCTAGTCTGTAACCGAATCATTGAGGCCTATATATACTGTTGAGATGCAACCTGTTAATTTTCTCACTGAAAGCGCCAAGGTTGCCTATATCATCTCATTGCCGTTCGGAAAGTCACTGCAAAGGGAGGGATTGTGGAGACATAATGGGCCTGTGGTCTCCAACTTTCGGGAGGTTTTCAGTCGGCCAGATGGGGATACCACCAACAGGGAGAAGTTAAACCATCTCCGCGAGGGAAAGATGGACATAAGAGACTACACACTGCAGTTCCGAACCCTAACAGGACTCATCTTCGAATGAAGCAGCGTTGGTCTCTCCTTTCCACCAGAGCTTGGAGCCATCACTCCAGCTGCAGCTCTCTCCCTATGATGACTCATTGGGATTGGAGAAATTCATTCAGCTGGCCATATGCATTGCACATCTGCGGCAGAAAGACTCCTTTGGAGAACTGAGGGGCTATGCCTGTACTGTGGCCATCCAGGTCATGTTATTGCAGCCTGCTCTATTTGCCCCCCGTGTCCTATGGTGACTCAAATCAATACTGGCATCAGTAACTCCCAGCCGCTTTCTACTCCAGTATCCCTTACTACCACATCTTGTTCCATTACAGTCAAGGCCCTCCTCGACTCTGGCTCAGCTGCGAACTGAGACAGCTCTAGCTCCCACTACACTGCTGTACGTTCCCCTTTTCTGTCTGCTCCATAATTGGAGAGCCACTTACTCCACAAGCCCACCAACACCAGACTAGCCCACTTTGCCTAGGCATAGGACACCTACATCAAGAGGAGACATTGTTTCTTGTCTTGGAACATTCTACAGCTAACATCATCGTGATTAAGCCCTGCCTCATTGAACACTCCCCCACTATACTCTGGGCCACTGGAGAGATTCTGTGTTGGGAGATTCTGTATTTCCCCCTGATGTCCCTGCATACTGTCAAGGAGCATGTTGACATAGGTACCACCTCAATAGAGAGTCCTGCTGCTCAAGCAGTCATACATATCCCACCAGAGCACACTGACCACAGTGATGTCTTCAATCCAGGTCTAGCTGCAGGACTGCCACCTCATCGTCCATGGGCTTGCACAACAGAGTTGGTCCGAGGGGCCCCAGTGCCAAAGTGGAGAATATATCCACTATCTCCACCAGAGCAGAAAGCCATGTAGTCTGTGTATCAGTGGTCTTCGATAGTAAAAAGCCATGTAGGTTGATGTATCAGTGGAGGTGAGGAGACGGAATATCAGGCTGCTGTGGATTTCTTCGTAACATGGTGTGAACAGAGTCCTTTGCAGCTTAATATGAAAAAAGGCAAAGGAACTGATTGTGGATTTGTTTATCCAAAACACCAGCAACCAGTATCCATCCAGGGCGTCAATGTTGAAATGATGGAGGATTACAAATATCTTGGAGTTAATATTTACAATAAACTTGACTGGGTTAAGAACACTACCGCATTTTACAAGAAGGGCCAGAGCCATCTCTATTTTTTGAGGCGGCTAAGGTCGTTTAACATCTACTGAACACTGCTCAGAATGTTCTATGAGTCTGTTGTTGTTGGCGCTATTCTCTATGCTGTTGCATGCTGGGGCAGCAGGCTGAGGGTTGCAGATGCCAAGAGACCAAACAAACTGATCCGCAAGGCCAGAAACATTGTGGGGATGGAGCAAGACCCTATGACGGTAGCACTGATGAGGCAAATGTAATCCTAAATACTGAACAATACCTCCCACCCGATTCACAACCTGTTGATCAGTCACAGGAGCACGTTTAGTGAGACACTGATACCACCTAAATGCACCACTGAATGACACAGGAAATCATTCCTACTTGTGGCCATTAAACTGTACAACTCATCCACATAGCAACAACAACCACTGTTATACATTTGAAATGGAGCAACTGTGTGAACACAATTTTCTCCAGGATCAATACAGTATTCTGATTCTTATTCTGATTATTCCACATGTACATGTTACCTCTTTTCTTCAACTGTGTAAAATTACTTGATTATTTCACACTCTGAGAAATATTAACAATTCTGATACAAAAATTTTGTATTGTAAAGATTCCTGACCCATCTTTATGATATGCTTCTTTATGATATGATTCACATTTTGCAATAAAATTAGGGTAAAGTATGAAGACTAAAAGTACAATAATAATAATAAAAAAGTGTGGTAAGAAGCTTTACAATATATAGTTTATATTTGGTACCAAATATTACCTGATGATATCAACATGGAGAACATACAGGTTTACAAATATACATGCATTGAACAAATGAAATTGGGACATACCCACAGGTTTTAAATATTTAATTTCTTTGCTTCTTGAGGACATAAATTTGAAGTGTCTTGGCTGTGGTAATGCATTAAATATAATATCAGTTGATTTATCCTCCACAAATTCCCCCAATTGTTCACAACCCGATTGTTCACTAATCCAGTTGTCCCACGTATTCAGGAAGTGGTGTCACATGACAGGGCTTGGTCATCAAATGCTATTACATATTACTCATCTTTCATTATTTTTACAGAGCACTCTGAATAACCTTTCAGATAATACCCTATTTGTTGGGGTTGTTGATAGATAAGCACATGAAAAAAAAGAAATTTTTTTTTGCATGAAAAAAAAGAAGCTTTTTTCTGCATGGACAAGTTTGTCTCATGCAGTGACATCATATTTCTTATTTTAGTAGTATTCCTGAGATGAAAGAAGGCTATCCAAGTAATATTATCTAAATGACAGACTGGGGCCAATAATCGCCCCAAGGTCCTTTAAGGATACACAGAATGAAACTGAAACACCAAGTTACAACATAATCATAAATCTTATTTCTAGATGCCTGAGGTCCAAGCACAAGTACTTCTGTCTTATTAAAATTTAATAAAAGAAAGTTAGTAAGCATCCAGTATCTAATTTTTACACATTTCTCAACTTTATTAAGCTGGTATCTCTGGCTTTGCTGAAATGTACAACTGTGTGTCATCAGCATAACAGAGGATGCTAATACCTTGGTCAGTTAAACTATTACTACTACTACTACTACTCCAGGAGAGGGTTATTTCCTTAACTTCAACAACATTTTCTAATTTATCAAAACAATAATATGGTCAATAGTGTCAAAAGCTGCACTAAGGTCAAGTAACAAGCAGGGAGATGCAGCCTTGGTAAGAGGCCAGCAGTAGTTAATATACACCCCAAACGAATGTGGGATCTGTGCTATGATGAGGCCTAAATCCTGACTGATACAATTCTTGAATGTTATTCTCAGGTAAATAAGAAAATAACTAATGCGAAATAACTTTTTTATAAGATCTAAGATTTATAATCTTTTTCTGAGATAGAGATTAAAGGGAGCTTATATTGATATTGGACATCAGTCAAGGTCAGATTTTTAAAGCAGAGGTTTGACAACTTATAGCTTAAAGGATTTAGGTACATACGTTTCAAGTTTCAAGTTTATTTGACATATACAGGTAACAATGAAACATCACTACCGGCAATGAAATTCTTGGACTCAAAGCCCCCTCAAAATTGCACGTAAATTTAGCATTGACATAAAAAAATACTAGTAAGAATAAAACTATATAAGTAAAAGGAGTAAAAAGAAAATTCTGGTAGTTCACTTCTGGTAGTATGTTTAAAGAAACACGTAGGTACTTCATCTAGCACACAAGTTGATGACTTTGATGAGGAAATTAATGAAATTATCAACACTAGTTGTTGATCTGATAGAGGTATATTTTTATTTCCCAAATATCTCACTAAGTTCATGGGATTAATTTTTTGCCAGATACTTTTAATTTTAACATTAAAAAAAGTTTATAAAGTTGTCACGGCTTTAAGTTGATGGTCTGCATTTTACTGCTGGTCAATGTTCATTTTAATTTATTAATAATTTTAAATAAGTATTTTGCTATTATTTTTCTTGTCTTCTATTATATTTGAAAAATATTTTGCTCTATGAGAACTCACAGCTTTTCTATACTTAAGGAGAGTCTCCTTCCATGATAACTGCCATACCTTTAATTTAGTTTGATGCCATTTTCATTCTTATTTCTGGGTGTTCTTTTTTAGTGTGCACATATCATCATTATACCAGGATGCAATTTTTTTCTTTCTGATTATTTTTTTTTAGAGAAGATCTATATTATTTAGTGCACAGGTGGCAAACACAAGGCCTGCGGGCCAAATCCTGCAAGCCAACTCATTTTATGTGGCCTGTGAGAGCTATTAAAGAATATGAATATCATACATTCTTTGCATCAACCAATGCCATGAAACCTAATTCATCCTTCCTCTAGGTGGCAGCAAACTATTTCAAATAAACAGCTAGTCATTCATGACTCAAGAGAGATTGCAAGCTAGTTCATTGCTGTCAAGTTTTGTCAAAAAATAAAAGTGCAAAAAGGAAGAGAAAACAAAGAGAATTTTGCCATTGATCAAATTCTAATTTTGCAAATTCAACTTCATTTTCAGGCAGTGGTGGCCTGGTGGTAGGGTGCCGGATTATTGATCCCAAGGTTGGGGATTCAAGCCTCACTCTCAACGGGTTGTCACTGCTGTCATTTTATGCCATTTTTGCAATGGATGTTCAGTAACTATTAAGCCCTTGGTGACCGAGAAATTTTGAGATCTAGCTCTCAGTGAAAATGAGTTTGGCACCCCTGATCTAGAGTATAGTGCAAATTAGACTCAGTGCACTCGGTTGAACTCAAGTTTTGTGGAGTGTGTTGGTAATCTGATCATAGATGATAATTTTGGGTGACTTTTACTGAAACCCTGTGCAGTAGTTGATATAAAAGTTGGCTTAGCACAATAGCATGGGGTCATAATGTGTGAAATCACCCTTCTTTAAAAAATTAATATCTACAAAACTACTTGGTGTTCATCATACATATGTAGGTACTTTCAAAATGAAATTCATGAAAATCCGAGTCAGTGACCTGGGAAGATTTTGGAAATTCTTGTGATTTCACACAGAATGACCCCATGGTGAGCTATATAAATTATTACTAAGATGCATGGTAAACCAAATAAAATAATGATCTGAAATAGTTAATGACTGTGGAACTATGACTATATTTACAATATTTAATCCTATAGTTAGTATTAAATTTATAGTGTGGCATTATGAGTGGGTCCTATTATTCTGAATTTAGAATAGACATTGTTTTCAAAGGAGCTTATGGGTTATCAAATTGAATATTAAAGTCATTAACAATTAAGGCTTTATCTATAGGAGCAACTATGGTCTTTGATGTACTTCATTAGATTCACAAAAGTATTCGGAGTATGGACCTGGAGGGCTGTATATAATAATTAAAGGGATCAGTAAACATATTTTTTGTTGTATTGGTTTTTTTATGTTGTATTGGTATATATTGGAATTTCAAACAAATTAAATGTATATTTAGAGTTTTGTGTAATGCCTAGATTTTTTGTATAAGTAACTGCAATGCCTCCTCCTATGTTACATGAGGTTGGTGTATATAACTGTACTGGACTAGCTTTATTTTATGCTACATACTCATTGGATTTAATCAATGTTTCTGTTCAACATATTACACTAACAGTAAGAATTTTAATGTAAGCGATCTTATATTTGACAATCCCATCTTTAGACCAAAGTTGTTGGCTATAAATTCAGTATGATTTCAATTTATGTTAATGAGGTTACTTAAACAAACTCTCTGTTTTATCATTTTTGTTTAGTCGGGGGAACAGACAGAGTCTCAATAGCATTGAACCTGACCTTGAGTGACAACAGTGTGCAGCTAGCATATGGAGTAAGATTGCTGTCAAAAAGATGTATGCATAATTATTTATTTGTATTCGTATTGTTGACAAAAAAAAAAAATTCACGCAAAATTATGTTGTCATATACACGAGTCTGTAAAACTGGGTTGGGTTTTGGGTTGTTTTTATACGAGTATG
>JAOUQZ010044365.1:0-11654 GCA_028564935.1 Neosilurus hyrtlii | reverse complement strand
CCCGAGCTGGGAATCGAACCCAGGACCTTCTTGCTGTGAGGCGGACGTGCTAACCACTGCGCCACCGTGCCGCCCAGCTATAATATTACGTTATATAAACAGAAAAACAACATGCCACAAGATATTGTTTTTATTATAAATTAAACATTACATTAGTATGGATCATTGGACTTCACATATACAGTGTTTCGCATTTCAGGTTTCTTCTGAACAGTAACAACAAACATCCACAACAAAAGAAAAGCCTCACCTCCTGTCACAGTGTCAGATTCATCGTGCACTGCTGTGAGGGCAATAGCTTGTCACAGGAAAAGGAAAATAACATTGTGAGATGCAGTATGCAGGGAGGACCATGCCCTGCTGCGCTGATAATTAAAACACAAATCCAGCAGTCGCTGTCACATGGCAGCATGAAAGACGTCCAGAAGTACATTAAACAAGTCAAAGAAACAAAGGTGTGCATAAAGTAATGCAACGATGAGGATAGACAGCCATAATAGTATAAAATGAATATCATACTTAATTAAACAGTACAATACAGGATGCTTTTATATACATATACATTCATTTAATGATTTATTTTCTAAGCCGCTTAATCCTAATTAGGGTCACGGGGAAGCTGGAGCCCATCTCGGCTGACTCTGGGAGAGGGCAGAGTACACCCTGGACAGCTCACCAGGCCATCACTGGGCACCACATTTATTGTATGAACCTAATTCGTGTCTAGTATCCTTTGTAAACCAAATAATGTCCCCTTTAATAATCCCATTGATGTCATTCAGGCTATTTTTTTCAGACGACCCTGATACTCGCCCTTTAAGTCGTTCTCTTTATCAACAAGTTTAATTTCTTCCCCCATTGGCAGTATTGTTGTTAATATCTAATAACTGACACTGTATTTTGTTTTATGTTTATTTGTTGAGTCATACTGAAGCTGTAACTCTGAAACAGTTGGTTGTAAATAGTGATGAGTCACTGGGGATTAGTCACTGCATTAGAGACGGATTGAACAAAATATCATAGTGTTTTGTAAGCTACTGGTAAAGGCAAACACAAGAATAAAAAAACATAAAAATCAATCAGAAATAGACAAAAAAACAACATAAACAAGACTAGATCATATAGCAGAAAAGTGCAGATAACTTCAGCGAAGGTATAACAGAACCTGGGCAGCAAAATGGGGTGGGGGTTAACACGTCTACCTTACAGCAAGGTCCTGGATTCAAGTCCCGGCCTCGGGGGTTTCGGTGTGGAGATGGCATGTTCTTCCCGTGCTTGCGTGGGTTTTCTGAGGAACTCTAGTTTCTCATTTCTCATCATTAGGCTGCTGATTGGCTGAGTGTGACGTGAGTGTCAGTGTAAATCGTTGTGTGTGTGTGTTGCCGTGTGATGGTCTGGCGAGATGTTCATGGTGTTCCCCGCCTTTGTCCGGTGTCCCGGCTGAGATAGACTCCAGCGTCCCTGCGACCCTGGTAAGGATTAAGCGGTTTGGCAAACGAGTGAGTGAGGGATAACGGAACCTGAAATGATGCTGCAGTGATCAGAAGAATATAAACCAAGCACACACGGCATCTGGTGGCCAGGGTGCAGAACTATCAAGATGGTGACCAACAACACAGACACAAATAATGTAAGTAGTGAAAAATCAGTACGCTTCATCAAATTAAACATTTGTTTGTGATTCATGGCATGGATTTGAATGTTCAAGTGATAAAAAGGTGAAGAAAGGATGCATTATATTTCATGCTTTTGAGGATTGTTAAGATCATTCCTCTGTCACACAATCCTTGTCATTGTTAAAAGGCACACATGGTTTATTGGTTACATTCGGTTGGATTTACAGGATTTGGTAGATGTTTTCAGAGTGTATACATTTATCATTTTTATAGAACTGAGGATTCAGGACCTAGTGGCGGCTTGGTGGTAGCGGAGCTTAAGCCCATGACCTTTGGATCAGTAAGCTAGTGACTTAACCACTGAGCCACCACTGCCCTTATTTCCCTTATTGGCAATGTATTAACAAATACACAGAACCAAAACAAGATGTAAAATAGGAAAATAAAAAAATACAAAGCATGTGAGTCTGAATTTTACTAATAATTGAAGGTAAAACATTTTGGCTTGGGAATCTCCACCTATATTTGACCTTAGCTAGTCCTAGCTGTGGATTACAGCCATCATAGACAATGAATACAGTTTAGCTTCATATAGTGTACTTAGACACACATAGCCGCAGCTTTCCTTTTCTTGTTGTTAGTGTGTTAAGTAAGGGTTAGTGTGTAAAACACTACGGGAAGTGATCAACGACACGCCCAACATTATAGCAATACTTCATAAAAGTCATAATTTGGTTGGGTGCACAAAACGTTGTCTGAGCATTGTGACAAGGTGAAACCAGAATGTTTATTAAGAACATGGACTGGACTATTATTCATAACATTGTTTTGATGTTGCCAAAATGTTGCACACATTCAGGCCACATTCAGTACAGCACCATCTAGCATGGGAACAGTGCACATTCGTACTGGGGTTTTCTTTTAGGCAGGAAACCACAGTACACAGTGTACGGTCCTTATGTTACTGTAACGTCTTCTGAAAACACGTTTCGTTCGCATTCACTGCACTCAGGACCTTCTTGCTGTAAGGCGGACGTGCTAACCACAATGCCACCATGCCACTCACGTTATTGAGACATTTATTGAAAATGTTACCTGTAATATTTTAACAGTGTTCTTGGAAGGCTACAATTTTTATTTATTTATTTTTTGCTGTACTGTATTAATCTTGCAAGGGAAATTACTACCTCCATCCTAAGTGAGCTCACACACACACTCAGAGCAGTGGGCTTCCACACACATTGGGGCGTTAGTTGCCCCAGTAGGGTAGAGTAGAGCCCAATAGAGCAGTTGGGGGTTAGGTACCTTGCTCAATGGCACTTCAGCCATGAAGGTGGAGGAAGGGAAGGCACAGCTCACTCCCTACCGCCACACATTTTTCCTGCTGGTTCGGGAATCGAACCAGTGACCTTTCGGTCCCAAAGCCACTTCTCTAACCATTAGGCCACGGATGCCCCAAATGATGTCATCACAACTTTTGTTGTGCAACATTGTGAAGACTTGCTAGCGCGGTGGTTAGTGTTTAGTGTTATAGTGGTATAGCTGGGTTTTTGTAGCTAGAAATTACAAAGCACTGACACTCGAGACCCATTACATTTCTGTTTTTTTATTGAAAATTACAAATATATTAAACCTTTGCCTAATTTTTGCCTTATAGTGATGCACAGAGTTGCATAATAAAAGTTGAAATTGTTACCATAGAAACATATTAGAATAACATCCATAAATTCAACAGTGATGCGATGTAAATTTAATTACTTTACAAAGCCTCATGTTTACCAATTCATTTCTTCATAATCTGGCTTTGTGTCAGTGTTTATGTGTCTTAGAAATAACTTGATTGTGTTTCATTACCAGGTGTGATAACGACTGAGGAACCTCGACTATAATGTTGAGATCTTTCTCATCCTCTCTGATTGGTTATTAAAACGCGTGGGTAATTAATTCAGCTCGAGTACAAACAGCATTGTTTGGGACAGTGAAAGGAAATTTATAGAATATTGTTTAGTGAATGAAAAATAATAATTAGAAACGTCAGTCTCCTGAGAGTAATATGTTTTTCCGATACTGATTATGCAGGAAGCTAAAAGCCCCCCGAGCGATGTACCGTTAAACATAATGCTGAAACGCAGAGGCTCGGCTTATGGCTTGGATCAAGTCCAGGCTGTATCATGGACCATCTGCGGTGCGTAATTATTTTACTGAGTTTTTCTCCGAGAATAATTATCATAGTCTGTAGCAGGGGTCAAAATGCAGGCACACAGAAAGAAATGCAAAATCATCCAGCAGGGCTCAGGATAGCAACAAAAGAAAACATTCAAACACGAGTATGGAATTTAAATGAGCCACAAAGGAATCATTCCAGGAAACTGGAGTACCAGGAGAAAACCCACACAACTACAGGGTCCTCCCACGGAAAGGCCCCAGTCAGCCATGAGATTTGAACCCAGAACCTCTTATTGCACAGGCAACTGTGCAAACCCCTGAGCAACCGCTCCCCAGAAATAATTCAGGAAAAAATTAACATAATTGAAGCTGCATGAAGGGTTCTGATCACATATTTATCTTCCCATGTTATACAAAAATCGCCAGTGGGATGAACAC
This sequence comes from Neosilurus hyrtlii, assembly GCA_028564935.1. Lineage (NCBI taxonomy): Eukaryota > Metazoa > Chordata > Actinopteri > Siluriformes > Plotosidae > Neosilurus > Neosilurus hyrtlii. The sequence goes on along the minus strand of JAOUQZ010044365.1, from coordinate 7,434 downwards.
TTTGAATAAACAAAGTTCTCCAGGTGCCAGTGTCATCCAGGAGATCGCACATTCAAACTCAGGTTGACGTCGCAGCCATCCACACCTGGGAATCCGTGGCAGGTGATTGGTCGATCTTTCAAGGAAAGAACGATGGCATACGCCCCTTACATGTCACTTAAAGTGATCACCAATCAATCATAAATGTCTGTGTGTTAATGCATGCAAGGTGCGGATGAGGAAGCATGTGCTTGCTCTCGCTCCTTACTATTTGAAATAAATACTTTAGGCTACGAGTAAATATGGAGAGAAAAATTGGGGTAAATCCAAAAACACTGTCCTGGCAAACAGACGCTATATATCTAAAAGCACTTAAACAGTAAACATCACCAGGTCATCTGAACAAATTTAACGTGAATATATATATATAATGTGTATATATAGCAGCATTGTGGTGCAGTAGTTAGCACATCTGCCTCGCATCAAGAAGGTCTTGGGTTCGATTCTCAGGCTTGGGTGTTTCTGTGTGGAGTTTGCATGTTCTCTCCATGCTTGCATGGGTTTCCTCTGGGTACTCTGGTTTCCTCCCACAGTCCAAAATCATGCACAGTAGGCTGATTGGCTGTTCCAAAGCACCCCTAGGTGTGAATGGTTGTATGTGTGTTGGCCTTGCTATAGCTTGACGAGTTGTTTAGGGTGTACCCTGCCTTTGCCCAGAGTTGGCTGAGATGGGTGCCAGCCTCCCCGAGACCCTAATTAGGATTAATCGGTTAAGAGAATGAATGATTTATATTTATATAGCGTAACACACTCCGAGGTAAGTGCTGTCTACTTTCTTCCGCATATGCATCTGACAAAAAATGTGCATGATGAGCTAATGTTGATTGACACGTGAGAATACCATCACCACCAACCCCCTCATCCACCCCCAACAAATTTTCAACTAACCACTATTCTGTTGCACGACTCAGAAACTTGAGTTACGTTAAAATTTAATCCAAAGCAACAGGATTTATAGCCGTGCAGAAGAAACGACTGAACGGTGATGGCGTACCACTGCAGGGTTTAAAGGAGGAGATGGCACTTGCTGCAATTTTAAAGATTTTATGGGTGGATATTTACAATCAGAGTCTTAGAATGATGATGCTATCGAGGCCCAAGTTATCATGGAGTAGTTTGGCTTCAGATATCATTTCTTTCAGTATTTCAGGGGTTTGTGCGTAAAAATATGAATCCTGGTGTAGATATAGTTTCACACTGCACAAATAATGATTTTAATCTAAACCATTTCACACGTCCAACACAAATCGGTCAGTAAACGGCATGAATATACCAAAATCCTATACTTGTACATGTTAACTTGGGCCCTGATGACATCATCATTCTGAGACTCAGTTTTCAAATAACTGCCCATAGAATCGTTAAAACAGAAGCTAACAAACTCAGAAAGAAATTAATCTTGATATTCGGATGAGATTAACTTTTAACAGGGGCTGTCTTCTCCTTTAACTCAGAGGCTTCTGATCAGGAGACCAAAGCCTTATGAAATCTCTTAAAACTGTTAAAAGCAATGAAGCAGTAAATAAGTTCCTTAATGGCGGTTTCGATTTTTTCCTTTTTTTTTTCTTTTTTATCACTTTCTCGGGCAACAGCCTGAAACACGTGCTTTTAAATTTATTTCTGTCTGCATGTGAATTTACAAAATCAGAATAAAAAGGAAAGATACTAAAAGCTCATAAAGTCACTAACAGTCTTGGGAAGCTCTTGATGTGTCGTCCATCTGTTCATGAATAAATTCAGATGCTTGTCAGCAATTTTACACCAGATGAAAACGCTGGCTTTGGTTTGAAAACTGACATTAAAGTCAGGCGACCGTTACACACGGGGAAGGTGCTGTCGGAGATTTACTGTATACACCCCTTTCTGCTCTTTTTACTTTTGGACATGTGCCAAATTTCCCAATGTAAGCACTCTGGTCCTCCTCCATGTGTGTATGGTCCGCTCGGCATTGTATTATAACCCTGCAGAAGCGGCACACCCTGAATTTATTTCTGATCTGGAACCCTCCACAAATCCTCTATCCACTCCAATCTACACTTTATCTCACCCTCGTTCACCTGCCTAATTAACTCACCCCCTTTGCTGAACCACTCAATCCTACTAGAGTCACAGGAAGGTGTCTGCGTGGGTTTCCTCCCACAGTACAAAAACATGTACATTAGGCTAACTGGCTGTTCCAGATTGCCCCTAGGTGTGGGTGTAAGTGTGAATAGTTGTTCAAGGTGTAACCTGCCTTTGCCCAGAGTCGACTGAGATAGGCTCCAGCCTCCCTAATAGGATTAAGGGTATGAGTGAGAGTCACATGGAGGCTGGAGCCTATCCAAGCCAACCCTGGGCGAAGGCGGGGTGCACCCTGAACAGCTCGTCAGACCATTGCAAGGCAACATACACACAACCGTTCAAACTCACACCTAGGGGCAATTTGGAACAGGCAACTAGCCTCATGTGCATGTCTTTGGACAGTGGGAGAAAACCGGAGTACCTGGAGGAAACCTACACCCGCACATGCAAACTCCACACAGAAATACCCTCGCAGAGCCTCAAACCCAGAACCTTCTTGCTGTGAGGTGGATGCGCTAACAACTACACCACCATGCCACCCTATACCAGGTCATTCACCACCTGTTGAGGTTTTTTCTCTGTTTCAGTGTCTTCTGAGTGCTTTCTCATTTCGTCATTCTTGAATTTACTGTGTTTATTTTTTTAGCCATCGCATCCAGGGTGTATTTCCTGCTGTGTATGGGGTTATAAAGCATCGTTAAGCTTTAAGACTATTTCTGATCATGCTGGGAGTGGCTATGGAGCTATGGAAATAATAATTAATATTAGCTTTCAGTCCGGTATGAAAAGCTGCTCTTGATGTTCTTCTGACAATACCATCGAGTCATATCATTAATTGTTAATAAATGTTTGTGTAAAAAGTGATATCATCATTGTTACAAGCAATCACATTACCCTGATATCCAGAGACACCCATCATATCATGTAAGATAGTATAATTAACAATCCTGTGCTGAAGATGAGGTGGATGTTGTTAAATCGTCCCTGAGAGGAAACTAGTGAGCTGAGGAGACCAGTGAAGTCAGTGACATCCTCCACGCCTGGGGTGAATAACTGTTTCAGTATATAATACACAGAAACACAAAAAGCAACCATAAGGTTTTTTTAATAACATTTCTTAACCATTACAGAAGCAAGTCAGGTGAGCGTCATGTGCTTCGAGCAGAACTAAGTGCTGTGTAGAACATTCAGATTTTAGTGTATACTACACCAAAACAGAAGTAAACATAGAAAAGCAAAAACCCAAAACAAAAAAAAAGCAAATTAAAATGAGGTTTTCATTATATATATATATATATATATATATAGTGTGTGCAACACAGTGGTGTAGTAGTTAGAACATCCGCCTATTAGCAACAGTTTGAGTCCCAGATTGTTTCTGTGTGGAGTTTGCATGTTCTTCCTGTGCTTATGAGGGTTTCCACAGGGGACTTGGTTCCTTCCACAGTCCAAAGACATGCACGTTTGGCTGGTTGGCTGTCCCAAATTACCTGTAGGTGTGAATGTGAGTGTGAATGGTTGCATGTGTGTTGGCTCTCCAATGGTCTGGTAAGCTATTCACGGTGTACTCCGCCCTTGCCCAGTGATGGCAGTGATGGAAAATAAGTCAAACGACAAATTTGGTAATGAAAAACAACTGCCATATGAGTCAGTCGCTTTTTGAACGCACCTCGAGTGGGATCACCCCCTTATGAAGCTCCGTTCAGGAGCTTTACTAATATTTAACCAGGCAAGCAAACAGTTGTGCATCGTGCTGCAGTCGTCGGAGTTTCCCCAGAGAAGTCACCTATCCTTCCCTGCATCACTGCAGATCCGATATTAAAGGCTTTAAGGGACAAAAAAACCCTTAACTGAATCCTGCTGAATTGTTTCTCAGTCGTTACCTCAAATCAAATCTCAGGGTGACAAAGTTCATAAAAACCAACAGGCCTGTTGGGTGAGATTTTTCTGAGCGAATGCTGGGAGGATGCTGAACAATTACAGGAGCTGATAATAATGTTATTTTTGTTATATTGAATCACCTGATTGCTTTTTTCCACCTCTAGTTTGGTCATATTTATTAAAATATGTTAATTTTTGTTAATATGTTCTTTGTCGATGTGTCATTGTCTGACCAGATGGGGAGGGAAACACTGGAGCAGGAACGCAAGGTGTCTTCACTGACAAAATACATAATTCCATCGCAACTGGCAAGGTGAGACAGTACAGTACCCATAGTGCACTTGGAAGATGATTCCTTGAGAGGTTTCTACCGAGGTTAAAAACAACCATACAGGTCAAGCATAGGTCAGAATACGAGACCAAATTACTCCACCACCCGTCTGGATCCTGGTTAGTATGAAGGGCATGTTGACATCCACAGGGCTCGGGTTGTTGGAGAAGCCATTACTTTTAATAAAACTGATGGAAATCTGCCTCAGGATGTACCGCATCCTTTTCATGTGAAGAAGCTCTCAGTGGGGAGTTTGCTCAGGAAAAGTAACAATGCAGCATCGACATCAGTATCTGATGAGGCGAGAGTCCCTGGGGAACCAAACACACACTTGAGCAAAAATGTCACCAACAGTGGCAGGAAAAAACACACAAGAAACATCATTGTAAAAACTGTGCGCATGTGTGTGTGTGTGTGTGTGGTCTAGGTCTAGGTATTCATTGTGGGGACTTAAATCTGTATACACAGTCACGTTTTAGAGACGTGCCTTCCTTATGGGGACAGAAGTCCCCATAACGTACATCATCAAATTTTAAGGTAAAGGCGTGTTTTAAGGTTGAGGTAAGGGGCAAATAGTGGTTATGGTTATGGTTAAGTTTAGACTCCAGGAGATTATTTAAGTATATGTATGGTTTCCTGAAGTCATGGAAACAAGTGTGTGTGTGTGTGTGTGTGTGTATGTGTGTCACAAAAACTGGTTAACACATCCGGTGATATTATTACTACCCCATGTACTCTTCTTTATCCTGAATTAGTGAAAATGGTTGTTTTTTTTTTGGCTTTTTAAAAATAAACGTATAGCTTAAAGCTTCTGCATGTCGATGACACAAAAGAAGTGTTTGTTTTGTTAGTATAACTATTACGCAGTAGATAAATTAAATGAAAGGGGTACCTCGAGTGGACAACCTGGTTAGGGGTTCAGGTGGCTGTTTTGTTAAATCTGTGGTCAAACTTTCTAATTCAAAATTCAGATAGTACCATATGTAGCTTCTATATTATAATAATAATAATAATAACAAAAATGACCTGCGATGGCCTGGCAAGCTGAACAGGGTGATGGGCGCCAGTGTCCCCGCCACCCTAATTAGGATTAAGCGCTTCAGAAAATTTATTATTATTAATAATAATAATAATAATAATAATGAGTTGAAATCCTGAGATGAATGGTATATCATGTGCTAACATTAGTACCATAGGATCCAAAATTTTGTGCTATGCCCCTAGCGGTATGCTGGGTCATCATTTGCCTTCTGTGATATTTTATTTAAGAATTTTTCTTTGGTCTTATTAATTGATTAATGTCATGTGGTTTACCGTTAAAGCTTAACAAAATATTCAATAACATCACCTTTCTTAAAGTATCGTTTATTGAGGTATCATTGTGGGAAAAACAAGGAAAAAAAGAAAGAACACTGTCAGAAACAAAAGCCTTGGCTTTTCAACAGTTGCAACAGATTCCAGAATTTAAAATTTGAAAGGAAAAAATCTGTTCTTCCACTTGTGGGCAAAGTCAAGGGGAAAAAATTATTAACTACTGACAAAATGTTCTAATTACATAATAAACTCTACCAAGGAAGCCATGTTTTTAGTGGGAAAGACTATTCCTCCCCCAGTGCAGCTAACTGGTTATCAAACTCCAGCCATGTTTCTCACTGCCTGTGGTGAGAGGCATGTTAAAACCATTGCAGTCGTTTTTAAAGAGAATGCCATTGGATTGCTGTCAGCGTGTTTCTGCCCTGCAGTGGCCTGGTGAGGTGTCCAGGGTGTTCTGTGCTAAAAGAGTCAGACGATTTTGGCGCCAACCTCCCCACGACCCCTAATTAGGATTAAACGGTTCGGAAAACGAATGAATGAATGGATGAATGAATGAATGAATGACATTGCATTTGCCTTTAATATCTCTTTGACCTTAGACCCGGTTTACTGGTTATGATTCTGTCCACCTTGCTCTGATTGCCAGATTTTAATCAACCTGCCTGTTTACTGTTTATGAACTTAGATTTACTTCTGATAAACCTGTCTGCTGTTATTGAACTATGCCTGTTCGAAGTTGATTGCATTATCTGCAAGTGCATCCTATAGTTCTCCAGCATCACTCCTTAAGTGAAAAATATCAAAAGTGTTGTTACACTTACACTGAACAACATTTACAGTGACAGTGCATTGTTTTGCATTGATTTACACCCAGCATTGCTCTGTAAACTATAGTGTATATATTGGAATAACAGTAAAAATCAACTTAACGACGAAAGTACATTCATCAGAAGAACATTATTTAGTTCACTTAAAAGTTGTTGTTGTTGTTGTTGTTGTTGTTGTTTTCCCCCTCACTTTTTTCCTCAGTGTGTTGCTATTTATAATGTTCATGTTGTGTGCAGTTCCCAGGACAGGTTTACATTCACTGAGATCTGTCCATAAAATATTTAACAAAGATAACCTATGAAATGATATCGGTTAATACTGGGCTTATATGTAGATATTGCACCCTTTTATGCATAAACATACACACAAACACACACACACACACACACACACACACACACACACACACACGCACATGGGATACCAAAAATAGATACAGAGTTAATCGAGCTTTAAAACTGGAGCTTTACTGGGTGATGAAAGATGAAAAAGTGGGTAAATATTTATATTCAGTGTTTATATAAAATTTATTACATATAAATGCATTAAAGATTTTGTTTTCTATTTTTGCTTCCCCGCCTCTCCTTGTGTAATGCTTATGTAACCTCTACCATCGAATGTATAACCAAATTATCCAAATATCCAAATATAATTTTTTAAGCAAAACTGGGGAAACAGGATATCCATATAAAAAAAAACATTCTAACCAGCACGAAAAAACATTATTTACCTTTTTTTACCAAGGGAAGTCTTTTGGACCTAACAACCTCTTATCAACACACACCCCCCCCGTTTTGCTGAGGTACACATGCTACGCCTTGGATGTCGGTGATCCTGATTCTTCTGCTCTGTGAGTCCTGTGTTCTGTCCTGGTGTGCTGATGCTGGTTACAGTTCTCCTCTCGGAAGCCCCTCGTTCCTGCTGATGAAGATCCATATGGGCTTAGATCTGCACTCAGCGACTGTGAAGATGACTTTTCG